>VZTT01067939.1:7696-21627 GCA_013400855.1 Buphagus erythrorhynchus
TTGGCACTAATTGTCTCTTATATTCTAAGAGCTATACTAATCCTTGTTCCAAGGCATGGGTCAAAATACTGCAAGAAATGCAGGTCATGGAGTAGAAGAAAGGTTATTTTGAACTTCTTAGACTTCTCACAAAGTTTTCAGATTCTGCAGATAAATTTAACCAGTTTCATCATTTTGGTTACACCACATCTTTATATCAGAACAACCAACTTTTTGTTATCAAGCCTCTTTTTTAAAATTCTAGTTATATGCCACTCCCTTGAACTCAAATAGCTTAGATTCACACATAAAGATTGAGATGAGATAATGGAAATAAAGGATAATGAATCAACTGGTTTTGTACACAAAATAAGCATCTGTAATTACAAAGCAGTCAACACACTGACTCTAACACAAGTTACATTACACACTGACCCCTCAGATCCCAGGACTTAAAATCACCTTTGCACTCTCTGTCACAGGTCAAGTATAGCTCAGCCAAACCAGGAGATTAGTGCCAAACAGTCTGTATTTCCAACAATTAAATACTGAATTCTCCTTTTAGGAGTCATTCAGAAGCCACGCTTGCACAATTATTTGCATACGCAGACACTTTATTTCAGCCTCAAATACAAAAAGTTATTAACAGTTGGCCAGATTCTGCTCTCATTTACCCCAGTGCAAAACGCAGTGCATTTTCATTAGGATCAGTGGAGCAGAGTTTCATACCACACATGGGAGAGCATCACTCCTTTTTCACTGAGGCAGCTCACATCACCAGTTGTATGCCTGTGGCACACGTGGCCTGAAGGTTTCTGTTCTGTGGCACAGGTGACCAGTTCTGCTCACTGTTCTTCTAACTCCTCTTCAGCCTCACCATATCCCTCATGGTGTTAATTTTAAATGGACTTTGTTTCACTGACAGACCAGGGCACATTACTTACTCCGCTTAATTCACTAGATTTACCAAAAGCACACCAGCTGAGTACCACTGAACAAAAGGCAAACTTGTTTCTACAGTGTATTTACACACAATAAAATAAACCAATCAAGCAAACAACTGTATACAATGTTTCCTATTATTAACTGAAATAGAAGGAACTCTCTTCAGTACTTCCAGTACTTACAAAAGCATGCTAATGTCCTATGTAACTCAGGACTTACATCAATTACTTGGTCCTCAAAGTTTTGAGCCAAGTTTTCTCCACAGTATTTACTCCCTGGAACTCAAAAGAATCAACAGATAACTGGTCTCAAACACTGCTTCTTCAGTGCACTCCACACTGAGGGCAAATTCTGCTCATTCTTCCTGACTGACAGGTCAACCTATTCTAACTTCTCCTGGACTCCCTTTGCTATACACCACAGCCACTGTCACACTCATAAGCAAGGTAACACTCTCGGTGTAACACCTGGCCAGTGAGGGACAGCAGCTGGGTGCCAGTGGGCACCAGGACAAGTGCACTAAGAAAGGAGCACACTGCTGCCAGTCAATTACAACGAGCACAAGGGCATGCACATCCAGCCTGAGAGAACAGAAATCTTAATTGCATTGCTCTGCATGCCCACAACAGCTGGGTTAGGAGTCACTGCTCTGCTCTTCTACAGACACAGTGTTTGGAAGTGCATAACCACTGCTTTGTGCTTCTATTTCTTTCTGGTAATATAATAAAGCAATTCCCAGTTATAAGAAATGTGATCATTTATGACCACGATGAGGTTCAGAGAAGGTACAACCCTTGGTATGAAACACACACAGAGCTGTGGCTGAAGAAGCTCCTGTTCCTCCCATTGGGCAGTCTGACCTCAGACAGGAGCCACACACCACCCCATTCAGCACCATCCTGCAGGATTACATGCCCTGCAGACACACTTTTCTGCCACTTTGTGAGATTACACAACCTGAGAGGCAAACTCCCCCAAATACTTCCCCTTGCACAAAGGGAAAAGTAACTTATTTCACAAATACAAGGCACACTGAATCACCCTAGCCTGACTACTGATCCATGCCAAACAAACAAAGCTAGTTTCAAGGACCTCCTTCTGACACCCTTCCACTGAATAATTTAATTGAAGGGAAAAACTTGACGTGTCACAGTACCATATCTCTGATGCTAATTCATGTCTTTTTTTCCCCTATTAGAATACATGGAAGCAGAAGATTATCACATTTTTCAAGCAAAAATGCTAATAAGTGGGTTTTAACTCTGGTAAACCTGGAAAAAAAGGCAAGGGGCCAGCCAGCTCCTCTGTGCACAACACCCCAGTGACTCAGCCAGAGCATACCTACATGAGGCAAGAGCCAAGAAGATAATCAGAAAATTATGTTCCAGCTGTGTACAGCCAGATTTGCAAATAGAGAACACAGCCACTGTATTTGAAATGGAGTATTATCGTCTCAATAAAGCAGCAGTATGAGACTATGCATTCAATATTTTAATTCCCAGGTAAAACTAGGGTAAAAGCACAGCAAATTTACAAAACAGCTCTTAACTGCTTGGAAAGGACATTGGTCAGGCTGCTTGGACAACCTTACTTGCACCTTCTTGTAGAGGGAATGAGTGACTGGACACTGTAATACAGTGTTAGCCTAGAGTGTAAGTCTAGTAACAGCCTCAGAGCCTTCTGCCTCAAATACCCATATGCTGACACAGCATATATGGGCTAAACATATATTCTATTTAACATTATGTATACACCAATAAATATAGATGCATATAACCTTGATCAAGTACTCATGTGAATTTTTTTAATACTCTCCCAAGTATTTGCCACTGTTACTGCAATCCCTTCCAAAGGCAATAGCACCAGTACAAGTCTAAAAGCTTACATGAATGAGGACCTCGCTCCCCCTGCACACCAGGAAGAACTTAGACTCTACAGTAAGGACAAAGCTTTTAGCATAACTCAAAAGCCACAAGGACCTACAGCCTACCACAGGAACACAGAAGAAGAGATCAGAGACTTTGTTAGGTGAAAAGAAAGCAAAGTGTGCCAAGTTACTCAATTGTTTTGTGGACTTAAAATTGTGTTGGCATCCTCATACAGCCTCGTAAATTTAAGTGCATACATAAAGATACAAATACAGTTATAACACTGTCATGAGCTCCATGCAAATAGTTCTATATGAGCCACGTCAATTCCTGTGTGCAAGGCTCTCTGCAGGATCAGGACTGCAACCTATGTACAGAAATACTGGGAAAGTGTATTTATGTAATATGTAAATAGATAAAGAAAAGTACATTCACACCAACTACTGAGGAAAGAAAACTAATCATTTTTCTATTGCTAAAAGTACTGAATCACTAACCATCTGGTTTGTGAGGGAAGAAAAACTCAGTCCAATTCAGCTATGAAGAAAATCCTGTCTAAAAAAAGTAATCACATGCTAGATCCCCCTAAGTTTAATTTCCCATAATTTTAACACAGAGAGATGGAGAATTTTGTTTTCCTAGAGTGTTGGGGTTAAGTCCAATAAAACTGCAGAGGATCATGGCTTAAGGCAGTGGGAAACAGTAGGGGTGAGTAAAAAATCACCCCCAGAATCCTCCAGTTCCAGTATGTTGATCATTGCCAGAAAGTTCTCTGCTTCCCTTGTTGTCATTGGTTCCTTTTTGCTGCAATAATTCTAGTATTCCTAATCACCCTTCCCTACTGGATACCCTCCCTAAACTCNCGGGTCAGATTTTCTTTCTGTATAAAATCACTGAGTTCAGTGAAGCCACCGATCCGAATAGCCAGGCTAGGATCAGCTGGAGGCTTCACTAGAGATAAAAAAAAAAACAACTCCAAAACCAACAGTAAGAACCATGTGTGGCTCGTTAGGCCCTGCTCCTGCTATGGGAAATAGTGGAAGTCAGTTTTCAGGAAAAAGTGGAGTTTCTGCACCAGTTTCTGCTAGAATTCATTCTAATTTCCCAAGAAAAATCTACCACATTTCTGTTACCATGCTGTGAAATGCAAAAGTAAAATCAAGATATTTAGTAACTGAACTAACTTGCCATTATACCTCGATAACTTTGTGTTTTTTTCCTTATTCATCCTATGTTATACAGAAGTGGCATGTTACTGACAGGTATCTTATTCTACCCTAAAAAGGGCATGTGGTCACGTAAATACTCTGAGCATTAAACCACAACCAGCAAAGGTCTTGTTTACAGCTCTGGCAAAGATTTGTCATTTCCAAACTTGTGACTTGTCACTTTGTCCTCAAACACATCACTGCTATCTTAATTTTTAAAGAAATTAAAAATTTTATATCATTTCAATCCACACCTCAAAACCCAGCCTACACACTGCGCTGATCTTCCAAAGGCCCTTGTATGTCCCTTTTAAGAGCTGTTCATCATGGAATCAAACTTCCCTGTTCCCCCCCTGCCTCGTTCCCTGCACCACACCAACTCACCTCTTCATGCTGCTTCTCTGGAACATCCCCCTGACCTCATTCATTGGCATTTCACCCACTCTAGCATCCCTTCCTTCTCTTTTTCCTTTATACTTTTCTCTACCAATTGCCAATGATTTCTAATTGAGGTAATTTGATTTGGAAGTAGTCAGACACTGGTTTTCTCTCAAAGAGAGATAGATCAGTGCTATGCATGGGTGGCTGTAAGAGTTCTGCAGGTCTTGGCTTTTTTCTTCTGCTTCCCTCAGCCCACCTCACTTGTTTCAACACTTGAATAAAACTTCCTTCCTCCTCACAGAGGCATGGAGTCTAACACAGACCATTTACCTATAGGACAGAGAATCATTTTATTTGATTTACCAAATTAACCTAAACCTCACAAACATCTGAAAACAATTAAAGGAATTTCCATCCTACTAAATACCTTACCCACTAAGTTTTACCATTAACCTCGTTTGCTGCTGAACAAAAGCCTTTCCATGAAAAAAAAAAGTATTTATTTAATATAGAAAAATATTTTTTGGCTGTTCGCTCCTTCTTAAATCCATCATTGTTGATTAGCCCTATATAGATCCCCACTGGGATAAACTTGATCCCAAATCATTAAGAAATTAAGTAGTTCTCTCTCTTGCTGAAAGAAGATTCCTAAAATAATATGTTACATGTATAACCAAAGGCAATCAAGTTACTATGGCCTTACCTGTGTGACAGCTATACTCAGTCCTCACTCATGATTGTGAGAAAGGCTTAGTGTCAAGATATTGTGTGCTGAAGCATTTTTGGCAGTGAGGGAAGGCTATGAGTGATCGTGACTCAGTGGCACAGCAGTAACTTTTTAAGCTGCTGAAACAGGATTACTTTAGACCTTGCTAATAAGGTTGTTCCAGAGTTGGTGTGTGACCACTACTTAGCACAGCACAAGCAGTGGCAGACCCACAGTTTGCAGCCTCTGGGCCTCCAGAGTTAGTGAGCAACCTACTGCTACCTAATGCCAATTCTCAGGCTCTGAGAGAATGGAATCACACTCTAGCCTAGGACAAAAGTGCTCTTTTACTGCACCTATCACATAGCAGGTGAAAGTGAATATATGGCACTGAGGTCAGTGATAATGAAAGAGCAGACATGCACAGAGACACAGGGCTTTCCCTGCAAGGGAGCAGCTTCCCTCCTCCTCACACCCAGGGTCGGCCCTAGACAGTCAGCAAGTTCAGAAGAAGTACAGCCATGGCTAACTCACAGCACCCATCACCATATCTAACCTGGGTGGCACCAGAGACATCAGCACAGATCTGATTCCCATCAGTGGAAAGCATGAAGTAGATGGAGCTGAATTCAGATGATCAGAATAAGGCTCATTATTCCTGCAAATTCATGCACAGGGAGTTGCATATGCACAGCCTTTCCTACTCTGAGTCACTCCAACTCCTGCTCTATGCTGTTCTGTAGCAAACTGTCAATAAAACTCATTAATGATGTGCTTTATATAGAAATAGTGCATTTAACTGAGGAGCTACAACACATTAAGAGTGCAGCAAGGGGTGAATTACGTGGTTCATAGAACCATAGAATTACCTGGGGAGGGAGTGGCCCTAAGGATCATCTGCATCTAGTTCCAACTCCCCTGACATGGGCAGAGACACCTTCCACTACACCAGGATGTTCAGAGCCCAGTTCAGCCTGGCCTTGAACACCTCCAGGGATGGGGCAGCCACTCAGGTCAACCTCCCAGGGCAACCTGTGCAGGGCCTCAACACACCCACAGTAAACATGTTTTTCATGATATCTACTCTCTTTCAATCTGAATCCATTCCCCCTTGTCCTGTCCCTACATGCCTCTGTAAAAAGTCCATCTCCATCCCTCTTGTAGCCTCTCTTCAGGTACTGGAAGGCCACAGTTAGGTCACCCCTAAGCCATCCATTGTCCAGGCTGAACAAACCCAATTCTCTCAGCCCTTTCTTGCAGGAGAGTTGTTCCATCCCCCTAATCATCCTGGTCACCTCCTATGGACTCTCTCCAGCAGTTAATGGAATGCAGGATGCACCTCAGTAAAGAAGTGGTAAAGGTGGGTGGGAGTCTTAATAGATCTGCTTGATGTTTGGTATATATATGAACCTAATTCCCCTTTTGATTTCAGTGCAGTTATATCTAGCACTCCCCTGTTTCTACTGACATATAAATTCTCTGATGAATAATTGATAGCCAACTTTCTTTTATGTAAGCCATTAATGGAGAGCCAGCAAATATTACAGACATGTTGTTTGTCTTCTCTTCTAAGTCCTGTTCTCATCTGAATCATGTTTGGTTACATTCTTATCTAGCTCCTTCACTGGTGGCAGCTAACACCACACCAACACCACACCAACACCACACCAACACCAACAAAAAACACCTTTGAAGAACCAGTGGCAGAAACAGTGCAAAAAAGCTGATCTTTGACAGAGATTCTTGGGTTTTGTCCTATGTAAATACACACCTGCAGCTGTTGTCAACATTATAACAGAGAATGGTTTCTGTACTGCCTGTCCAAACTCTGAATCTTGTAAAATATTCTGGCGTTGCTATACAAGATTTAGCAACAGGTAACCACTGACTTTCTACACAAGCAGCTGCCATTTTCATCCACTACAGATGGTTTTATCTGATGGTTCTTCTAGAGGTTACAACTTCTAGAAGAAAGCAAAAATTAACGAGGGTTTTTCACAAACTTGGAGGGAGGTGCAATATCTAACAGCAACAAAGAACCAAGAAGTTATTCACAGTTTGGAGTCCAGGTAGAAAGGGGAGAAGGTTGAAAGTAGTGGGGTTGGGCAGGAGAAAAGAGCTGTGACACTTCTCATTCTTTCAGTATATGAAGAAACAAAACGAACACAGGAGGAGACCAAAACTATAATCTGAACCTGACCTCTCGCTCATTGGTTGTATCATAAAACCTCCAAGCTGAACTTTGGTCATTGCATTGACCAACATAACAGAGTCCCAAAGCCTAGCCAAGCAACTATATCATGATTTTTTTTTTCTCACATATACTCAAGATAGTAGAGGCCTCCTAAGAATATGGCCTTTCAGAAGAAAAAACATGTCAATTTAATTGCCAGCTGGCTGGACCGTTTGCTTTTCTCTTGAGGTTGGTTTGTGGGTTTATTTTAATATTACTGCACTGAAAAAATGTGGGTGTGATATAGGATTTAACTGAAACGTTAATATATTTTTCTCTGTATCTGTTAGAAATGGCAATCAGTACAGCAGTTAAAAACACTGGGGATCATAAGATGATCAATTACACAAAATACAGTCCTCATCACTGGTTTAACATGGCACCAGGACTGTCCACGTAAAGATGTTCTTAATATCTTAATAAATATCCTTGTATGTAGAACCTATGATTCATGGTTTACAGAGTGATAAGTAGTGAAAGGGTCAAGTAACTCACCTAATACCACTCAGCAAGGCAACAGCAAGCTGAGTTCAGACTGAGTTCTGAGACTCAGAATCGTAGAGTATTTTGCTGATCTTTCCTTCAGCTGCGTTACTCCAACCACACAATGTACAACAAATACCAAGCATTTGTTTTCACAAAAGAGCTGATTTTTGTGCTGCATAGAAAAAGAGCCAGCATGTCCAAAAGCAAGTATTCTAGCTCTCACAAGCAAAATGCAATGGTTGGGGCAGGACACAAACATGTAGTCAATAAAGAATTTATCATTATCACTGATAACAGTACTGCCAAAAATTCCAGTGCACATCTTCACAATTAAACTAACTACCCCTGTGAAGGGGGCTGAATAGAATAGTACACTGAACATGGAGCCTTCTGATCCCTCGGCTTCTAACAAAATGCCAGTTGCCACAGAAAGCAACAGCAATGAGACAACACATGTCACAACACTTGTATTTCTGATTCATGTAGAGTATTTATCATTCACGTGACCAAGATGAGATACTTCAGCAGGTTGCCCGGAGATCCTGTGGATGCCTCATACCGGGCATGAAAGCCAAGTTTAATGGGGTCCTGAGCAACCCGATCTAGCAGGCGCCATCCCTGCCCATGGTGTTATGTTCCAAGAATCAGATAATCTTTAAGGTCCCTTCCAACATCCATTCTATGATACTGTGTAAAAATACTGAAAAGCCATGTATATCTTACTTAAGCTTAATGCATATCTTACAACTTGAGTTTGCCTTTAATCAAGAAAATACATTGGTTTACCTGGCATTAAAATGAAAATTTTTAACCTGGCAGGCTGCAGCCCCTGGAGTCACATTTGATTAAGTATTATCATTCAGCTGTTTCTCAGAACCTAGACCTACCATGGTACTTAAATGCTGGACACCCATGCAAGTAATTGAACTCAAGATTGAATGAATCTGTATATTTCCGTGACCAGAGCCTAGCTTTGTTTAAAAAATCCCAGCAGTAAAGGTGAATTTCTGACTTCAAAAGCAAGGATTTTTAGGCATGATCTGGTATGCACAGCCACACCAATTAGAAAGAAGGTAATAGAATCGTTGCCACAAATACACAAATTAAATAAAAACTTGGCAGAATACATGCAGTACCCTTTTTGTACATTAGCCTGAGACAACCACATGCAGGCTCCATCAGGCTGGAGCTGAGCCAAAAGATTATCCATCCTTTCAGTTACACATGGATTCTCTGAGCATCAGCATCTGGAACTCTGTGTGCTCGACGGCGTTCACCAGTGGTTAAAGATAACGAATTCAGACACAATCACACTCAAAAGTGACCATAAGGAGATGCATGAAGGCCAGCACGTGCCGCACGACCTCGACCCGATACTGAAATCAGAAAGGCGGTGCCACAAAGCTCAAATCTGGTAAGCTTGCCCAAATGATGTAGTTATATCAAGCAGTTAGTGATAAAAGATAAATTGTCTATGGGCAGTGTCATATGCCCATATGACACTGCACTTGCACTGCCTCGCTCAGTTTTACGTGGCTTAACTACAAGCCAAGTTAACAAGCTGCTCCTGTGCCTCCTCAGCTCCCCACAACGGTGCGGAAGGATACACGTGGCACAGGGCTGCCGTGGCTTCCAGCCAGTTGCCCCAGCGCAGCCCTCCGGACAGCCGTGCCAGAGCCTCGGAGAGCGGGACCCTTCAGCCCCGAGGCAGCGGCCGCTCCCGCCGGCCCGTCTCCTCTCACCGCTCAGTGGCAGCCGCCACAAGCGCTGGGAGCCAGCTGGCCCCGAGGCCCCTCGCGCCCCCTCACCTCTACCGCCCTCCTCCTCCTTCCTCCGCGCTCCCCCGCCGGGGCCCAGCGCAGACTACGAGCCCCGTGGTGCCCGGCGGCGGTGCGGCTGCGCGGCCGGCCGGCAGTCGGTGGCGGAAGCAGCTGCGGGCCCCGCCCACCGAGGCCGGGCCAGGCCGTTGCCGCCATGCCCCGGGACAACATGGCCTCCGTGATCCAGCGGGTGGCGCGGCAGGCGCGCATCACCTTCCGCAGCCCGGCGGGCCCAGCTTTCGGGGAGAACCTGCACCGTCTGCAGCAGCTGCTGGACGAGGTGCGCGCCGAGGACTTGCACTTGGCGCCGCGGGGGCCTTCGGCCGCGGCGGCGAGCGGGGGTCCGCCGTGGGCCGGCGTGGTGCCTCCCGTCAGCTACATGCACATCTGCGAGACGGAGAGCTTCAGCATGGGCGTGTTTCTGCTGCGGAGCGGCGCCTGCATCCCGCTGCACGACCACCCGGGCATGAACGGCATGCTGAAGGTGCTGTACGGCACGCTGCGCATCGCCTGCATGGACACGCTGCCCGCCGGGGCCTCCGCTGCCCCGCCGCTCCCCGCCGCTGGCAGCGGGCCGTGTCTGCGCGCCCTTTTCCGCTCCCGCCAGCACTACACGCCCGCCTCGCCGCCCTGCCTGCTCTCGCCGCACACCGACAACCTCCACCAAATTGACGCCGTGGACGGGCCTGCCGCCTTCCTCGACATCCTAGCGCCGCCCTACGACCCGCAGCACGGCCGGGACTGCCACTACTACCGGCTGCTGGAGGGGCCGCCGGCGGGCGCGGAGCCGCCCGCGCTGCCGCGGGAGGTGTGGCTGGTGGAGACCCCGCAGGCCGCCGACTTCTGGTGCGGGGGCGAGCCCTACCCTGGGCCTCGCGTCTGCCTCTGAGTCGCCGCCAGCGGCCCGTGCCGGGCGGCGGCCGCTAGGGACGATATGCGTTCGGCCCGCCGAGAGGGGAACCCGCCGCTCGCCGCCCCCCGCCCGGCCCCCCTCCGAGCCCGGCGGAGAGCAGCACCGTGGGGACGCGGTGTTCCGTGCTGGCTAGAGCTTCGCGGGAGTGCCGTGGGTCAGAGCCTTCCTCTGATCACGGGCTTCGTGAGTCGGGGAAATAAAGCGCCAGAACGTGTTTATGCCCTTGGGGCCGATATGCGGGAGCAGCACGGTTAAGCTTCTCAGCTGAAGGGTCGGGGAAATGTTCCAGCATCCTGTGTAAATAGTTAGGGCCACGCATCGGGAGGGGGGTGGGTTCAGGCTCCAAAGGGAGAGTAAATGCCATAAGAATCGTCACAGGGTGCCCCTGCTTTACCTAGCGGGGCTCCCACTGCCAGAGCCAGCTGGCATCACAGGACCAGGAGACTGTACCCATGGAGTTTGGAAAGGGGGGTTGGTCTGGCTACAGCCTTTGAGGACTGTCTTCCAGGGCAATTCTCAAGAAGAGCTGTACCCTGCTAGTAAAAAACAAATTCAGAACAACTCCTGAGCCAGGACATACTCCTCCAGTAGATGCCAATGATCAATCCCCAGGGCTGGAGTTAAGGAAATTACTGCTCCAAATGGACACGGTCAGGTTCAGAGTTACTTTTCAACAGTTCTTTCAAGTGTTGTATACAAGATCTCACTGTTTCAACTGAGAATTACTGAATGCATCTATGCATACTTCCTTCAGCTAGAAGGAGACATCTGCTAACTAACCTCGCTTGGAACCTCTAATGCAGCAGTGGCAGAAGGTGGCAGAAACTGGGCATCATAAGAGAAAAAACAACTATCCACTGTTGTGGAAGCTATTCTAGAAACACGGCATATTTGCAAGCCCTCAATATACAGCAGTGTATACCCTAGGATTTGATAGGATTTCATCTGGTGTCTTCTCTTTAAAGCATGGTCTGTATTTTTATATGTGAACACTTTGGGCTTTTGAAACCTTGCAGTTTCCCTCTTTATACTTATTTATAAAGACTACTTTTTCATAAGGCTTCTAAATAAATGTAGAGTAGAAGAGACACCGTGAATTTTGCATTGCTATGATGGAAGCGATCTGGAGATGCAGTTTGTCCATGGCAGGGGATGCAATATTTCTAACATGGGAGAAAGTTTTTCTACAGGTGAAATGCCCCATCTGTGCTGCAGGGACTGGTCTTGTGCCTGTTCATCATAACGCACACTTCATATCACAAACCCAGGCCAGGGCAGCCTTGGCGATCTTACTCAGGATGTGAGAATTTGAGTAAGAAAACACAACTCAGAAACCTCCTAAGTGATGTGTCAACCTGCTCCAGAAATCATTTCATAACTGGCTTTACTGTGTATTTATAAAAGCAGACTTGTTTTTCCTGTACAGTGGCTTGTATGTGTGAATTTTAAAATTATTCTGATAAGGCATTGCTGCTTTTTTTTTTTTCCTGGCCTGTGAAAGAATGAATATAATACACAGTCAGCATTATGCATGCATGGATTAATTCTTTTGCAAAGAAAAAATGGTAGAAATTATTTCAGGTGATTCCCATTTATTCTTAGAGCACTTAAAGGTATCTGATATTTCTGCAGCTGGCTTACCTGTTTTTCTTGGAATTCCCCTGCAGCTTAGCATTAGTTAATGTTTAAGAATTCTTGATCAAATGTAGTCATTAATTATAGGGCAATGCCTCCCTGTGTTACAGCCTGTTTCTACCTCTCTCCAAGTCTAATGAAGGCAGTTATCCTTTTTCAGAAGTCCACAAAGGAGATAGCATAGTGCATGCAAACAGCTGTACTGGAAAAACAAACTGCGACAGTGAGCATTTTTTATCCCATCTCTTCTATCCTCCCCTTAGGTCTTTGTGCTGAGTTTTTAATTTTTTTCCTCCACGTAAAACGTAGTCAAGATGTTTAGTGGGACAGTATTTAATTTATCTTTCTGAAGAAGACAGTATGGTTATGCTGCAGAGTGCTGTTAACCATGGCAAAACTTTTTTTTTTTCATTTTCCTTTTTTAATTATGGTGTTAGTATCTAAGTATTTAAAGCTGGAAAAATAGCAAAGAAAACCTGAGATGCATTTTTTAAAAAGCCTCTTTGTGTAACTTCTTCCTTACTCACTAATTGAAGCTTACTTCCTATGTTTTGGATACCTGTGAGCAGAAGGTTTAAGTCTGAAATGCCATTCCTTCTCTCTGCAGTCTGGTTATTGTGTTTTCACAACAGCAAAATAACTGTTATTGCTGAATTGTAGAATAAATACAGGATATCTCAACACTGACCAGTCATTCCTTTACAAGTGTGATAGCCTCGAGCTGAGTACGGTACAGAGCTCTAGTTTCTTTTGCTGGACAGTGCGAACTGGCTTTTCCTTGGGAGGTGATGCTTAGCACTGGATTCTTTGCCCAGATCTTGCAGGCAAATCCAAGCACATACGCTATTGCTGCCTTTTGAAGCTGGCTCTCACTGTAAGGCAAAGACAGGAGTGTAGGACCATTGATACTATGCCCTGTGAGGTGCTCTTGTAGCTGTACACTAGTCACCAGCAGTTTCCTTAGTTCACCTCTTTTACGATTTCTGTGTTGTTTATAACATTTTTGCTTTTGATTTAGGTTTTAATTTTGTAGCATGGCTGGAGAGGGTAGAGTGCAAGGGAAGCCTTGGATTGTGTGTCTGGGTAGCTGAGATACCAGTTTTGCTCAGGATGCTCTGGCTGTGACCGAGCTGTGGTTATCCAAGTCTGTGGCAGTACCTGCAGAAGCCCAGCAGACGAGGAGGCCGCAGCTTCTCCATGACATCCCTCCAGCAGCAGGCTGTGGTCTCTAGTGTGTCAGGACCACATGGTATCAGGTGGCAAAATTGCAAACCAGGATGTGAAGGGCTTACTTGTGCTGCTAAGGTGAATGGCAGGGCAGTGAGTGCGGCTTCTCCTGTGCAGGCTGGTCCATGCCCAACTTTAGAAGCTGTCTTGAATTCAGAACCAGACATGTCACTTCAGCTCCCACTGAAGAGCAGCTGCCCCAAAAGCCAGCACGAGTTTCAGAAGATGGGGAGCAGGGATTTCTATCAGACAGAAAAGGGAGGTTCTGCTGGGGCTTTGCACTACAGGACCTAATACCTGGGCAATCAGAGGCTGGGAACCACCAAGAAAGGTCTTAAGCCCCTCGCACTGCTGCGCTGGGCTGTGGCGTTGGTGGTGCTCACGTCTGCAGTGCACCGGGGATCTGTGTGGCAGAGGGGCACGCCCGCAGGGCGCTTACGGCCCTTCACCGACGGCAGGATCCGAGGGTGGGCCGAGGCCGGGATAACATCTTAAAAAACAATAACCAAAATAAGTTTAAAAAAAAAAAA
>VZTT01067939.1:23408-38777 GCA_013400855.1 Buphagus erythrorhynchus
TTGCGGATGGTGGAAAGCGGTGTGAGGGGCGGCGGGACGCGGAGCGAGTCGAGGGGGCACGGGAAGGGCTTGCGGTCGGGGCCGGCGTGGAGCTCTCGCTGGCACTGAGGCGGCGGGAAGAAGCCGCCGTACTCGGGGATCATGGTGAAGAGCCCGCCGTCGGCCGTCGCTGCCTTCGGTGAGGGGTAGGAGGGCGGCGGGGGAAAAGGCAGTGCCCCGCCGCCGGCGGCGGGCAGGAAAGCCGAGGAGGGGTCTTGCGGGTACAGGTCACCGCAGCCCGAGTAGGGCGGCGGCGAGTAGAGATGCTCCAGGTCGGCTGGCTGGCCCTGTGCCATGGTACAGCCGAGGGCCCCGGCCAGCGGGTTAGGGGAGGTGGCGGAGGCGGCGGAGGAGGCGGCGGAGGCGGCGGAGGAGGCGGCGGAGGAGGGCGTGCTGACCCCCTGCAGGATCCCCGCGCTCACGATGTTGATGATGCCCTCGGGGTAGCAACCGGCGCCAGGGTACTGCGGGTCAATGGAGAATTTGCCCATGTAGGTGAAGGTCTGATTGCGGGAAGCCGGGGCGTTGGACGCGAAGCCGCCGCCGTATGGCAGGTCCAGGGTCCGCTTGTCGCTCATGTCCACGTTGATCACGCCGTCTGGAGGAGCAAGGAGCAGGTCAGCCCTCCGCTCCGCCACCCGCTGAACGACCGGCACTCGACCCAGCGACCGCCCGCCCCGGCCCAGCGAGGGGCTGCGGTGCGCACATGTTGCGCTCAGGATGCAGGGGGGCTTCGTGCCGACTGCAACTTCCCCCCCCCCCGTGCTGGGTGCAGAGGTAGGGCTGCCGCGAAGGGGCGGCGGGGACCCAGTGCCGGGCGGCGATAGAACCCCGGAGAGGGTCCCGGCGCCTCGTCCCAGTCCGACCCCCGCCCGCCGCCCTGAGTCTCCGCCGCCCCGCAGCTCTCCGCAGGCGGCCCGGCCCGCACATGCGAGGGCTCCGCTTACCTCCTGCTACACCACTCATCTGGTCGAACGGCCCTGCCAGGTCGGCATTGGGGAAGATCGCGACCGAAGTTGGCAGCGCGGCGGAGATGTCATCCGCGGGGTAAATGCCCTCAGGGAGCTGGTGCACGAACCCACCGAGGGTCACTGGGATCTTGTCTACCGCCTTGGCTGTCATCATGGGGGCAGCGGGACGGCCGGGGGAGCTGTGCTCCCGGCCGGCGGTGGGCACTCGGGGCGGGGAGGGAGAGGAGGGGGCACTTCCCGCTGCCTCCCACTACCAGCGCGGGGGAACCGCGGGGATCCGGCGCGGCATGTGCAGGCAGGCAGGCGGGCGGGCGGCCGCCCCGGCGGTGCGGTGCCCGCGGTGCCCCGGGACCGCNCCCGCGGGGGCGGCCCCGACCCACCCCGGCCGCGCTCGGTCCCCGCCGCCACCCGCCGCGCCGCCCAGGGGGGTATTCCGGTGGCGGGGTCCTTGTCCTAAAAAGGCGAGTATCCGGCCCCGCCCTGCCTGTCCTTTTAGGGCTCGTTCCGGAAAATTTTTAAAAGGTTCGGAAAAGCAGAGGAGGTCCCGGGGCCGCCCCGCCAGACCCCGCTCACTTTCTCAGCAGCCTGTAACCGCGAACCGGCGGCGGGTCAGGAAACAGCCGCATTCACGGAATAGAACTTCTCCTTTCTCAAAGAAAAAGTAATTTTTTAATTTTTAATTTTTTTTTTTTCTGAATTACAAGTGGAAAGAGCCACCGAACAGAGCGACTCGGCGGCGCTGCTTGTTTTGGAAAGTGTCTGATCTATATATACCGTCGCGAAAACGGAACCGCCTGCTCCGCCATCGCTGGGTTGTTATTGTATAGACGGGCACAAGCGAGGACGGGACGGGGAGGGATGGCGGGGGAACACGAGTGCCCCCCTCCGCTCCAACTCGTTCCATTCTGACCCTACCGCTCCCACTTCGCTCAGTTAAACCTCTTGCTCCCACAGTTTCCATCCTCAGTAAATTTCCACTGCCAATTTTGCTTTATTTCTCCATGATCTCCTCCATAACGAGGGTATCAAACCAAAGAGTGCTTAAATTCTGGCTTTTTTTTTTTTTCTCTCCAAAGTACTAAAAATAACCTCCCTTGTGCCTTCCTTCCCAGGAGAAGCCAATCTTTCATAAGCTTTCATACGCTAAGCTTGCAGCTCCTACAACTTCTTGCTGATGAGGGTGTCAGATATAATTATTTTTGAAAGCTGTATCCCATGTCACTAATCTCATAACTTGGGGATATTTCATCTCATGGCTGTTTATTACTGCATTTAGGAAAGCAACTCTCACATATGGTCTGTAGTGTGCAAGGCACCTTTTCAATAGTCTGCAGTGAAAAAAAACCAACCCATTGACAACCCAAGCAGCAAGACATGGCAAAAATATATGAGAGATATTATGACAGTGCATTCCTCTTCCAAAACAACAAGCCAGAGAATACATATGAAGGCTAAAAAACCTTCACTTTCATTTTTATCTGCAGATACCAATATTTATGGGTCTAATACATTACAGCCTGTGCCATAGAAGAAGGGTGTCCTCAGGCATCCCTATGGTGCATGGACTTACCTCTGCCTTGGTGCCCAAGCACTGTCACAGTGTCTCTCAGGACCCTCTTTATCCATGCCACACCTCACACCCAAGCTGAGAAAGGCTCTTTCAGTTCCTCCTGTTCACTGCCTTTGGTGATGCTCCGGGTTCATTACTTGTCCAGGCACCACGGAGTCCAGACTAGACAGCAGCATCCCTGGAAAAGTAAATGTTTTAGGGGCATTTGCTAAGGAATAGTAGGCATTAATCTAGATATTTGCTTTGATGGGAGATCAGGGAAGTATACACAGTAATTAGTAAATATATAACAGTGGTTTTTAACATAGATTTTTATGCTTACCTGTCCTTTCTAGCACTTAATGTACAGCCAATACAGTTTGACATATGAGATTTGAAAAGCAAACTTTCAGTGGGATTCTAGATATTTTCATTTTAAAAACCATCTCAATTTAAAAGTTAAATTTAAAATTTTGACAGAAAGACAGGTTCTGGGAAATCTGACTGAGAAGTAAGAGCAATTGTATTGTACCTTTCTGTTACAGCTGAGCTATAATTGGTCTAATCGCTACTATGAAAGTACAAAATACTGGAATCTGTTGTGCAGTGAGGTGAGTTACTTTACATGAATTTGAGAAACTAACTCTAAGTGCAGTATCCTCCTTAGTGCAAAACATTGCAGATATCTCAGATTTAGGGCTTATGAATATTCTACATAATCTTGTATTAATTCAAAATACCACATGTCCACTGATGACACTAAATCATCATGCACACAGAAGAAAGGAGAACCAAGGTTTCACACTCCACCTTAACACCCCATGAATCAACTCTAGCTTTGAACTAACTTGGCTAATTTAATGTTCTTCCACTATGGAGAAGGATTCCATGAAAGACCAACACAAATAAAATTTAACTTCACCTGTTGAATACTACTTTAGTTGACTTGGTTGCTTAATTTTAAAAGGCTTCTTAAGAATGGAATTAATTGTGTCTAATTTCCAGCCTTTCCAGGAGCAATCAAATCACTCAACATCTTTCAATGGGGGCTTTGTCTCAATGGCAGCAGAATTTGGTGTGGGGCAAGATGGAAGCTCAGTTTCAGGAAGTTGTTGACAGATGGAACTCAAATGTTTCTGGGTCCTTTTCAGATATCCTTGCTGTATTGCTTTGCATGTGCTTTGTACCTTTGATGCCCGTTTGGCTGAGGGTTGGACTGTCCAGCTCACAATGACATCAATGGCCCTTACATGCAGAAATATCCTACTGATTTCCGTGGTTCCTCTAAACCACGTGGTTTCATATGACAGACAGATTGTTGCTGCAAATTGCCAAATCCCCAATCACACTGAGAGCCTCAAATATGCATGACCTCTTACTGGATATAGCAGCAATTGAGGAGGGTTCAGAGCTGAAAGGCAGAACTTCTCTCCTATTCCCAGCTTCTTTGAAACTGGGCCCCTTTGGATTTACTGCATTTGCTCTTTTAACAAGTTGCTATCTGACATTGCTCTGGAGGTATATTTTCCAGCAGCCATTCTCTACCACAAGTAACTGAGACAGGAGTCGTAGAAATAAAATCATCTTTGCCTCCATACCTGACTTGAGAGTGGCTGAGGAAGAAAAGGCAGATTGTCATCTGTAGAGCTGGCAACACATTTAACCAGCTTAGCATCACACATTTGAGTAATCTCTCCAGGGGGTTACTATGCTTTTGCAGCAAAACTCACCTGACCTCCTGTGCTAACAGCAGCAATGCTAGTAGGCCTGCACAAGAAATACCTTGCCAATGTGTTCCACTCTGCATTGTGCTGCTTTCAGGAGGGTTAAGGTAGCTCCACCTCAGCAGGTGCCCTAGGGAGTAGGAACTCATTTGGGAAGAGGGAGTTGTTTACAAATTGGAGACAAATTATCCTGATGACAGCAAAGAATGTCTGTCTTAAGTTTGGGCTAGATTAATGTTGGGGTTGGTGGGTTTTTAATGTTTCATGTAAAAGAGAAAATTTCTCCAAAACCTGGATTTCAAAGTTTCATAAATTTGCCCCTTTTTACTGGGGGTAGAAAGATTTGTCATGTCCTTCAGGAAGAAATGCTTGTTTACTATTTCACCTTCTGTTTTGGCCAGGGGTGTCTGCTGGATTCCCGTGCTGCTGGCAAAAGCCACTTCCCTTTGTTCTGCCCTGCCAGCCCCTCAAACGACCGATATAGGCTCTTAGTCTGCTCTGGCCAGTCACCAAAACCTGGAATCCAGCCAGGGAAACCTGCCGTAAACATGAATCTACAGAAAACATCTGATTGACTGCTGACATGCTAGGGGAAGGAGATGGTTAAGGAGCAGAGAAGGCATCCCAGTCTGCCATTGATTACAGTACCTTGAAACCACTCTCTGGTTTTCAGCCAAGGCTGCTTGTTGTCTTACAATGAATGCCTGTAAATTTGAAATAAGTAAATAACTCTATTGTGAGGACTTGGCTTAGGATAGCAGTAGCAGCATTCTGAAGAGCTATTTAAATGTCAATAACTTCCTCTAATTAGGGCTATAGGAATTAAATAAACCCATATGGAATCAATAAACTACTGGTTTAAGTTTGTGTGGCTGTGAATAAGTATGTATGACAGAGAAAACTTCCAGTCAAGTAAAAGCAACAAAAAACTTGTCTGCTCAAAACTTATTCTCGTTATTAAACACGTAGAACATTTCCTGGATGTTCTTGTGCAGTTTCTAGCATATATATAAAATCCGTAGTCCACTCACCCCATGAGTTTCCCACGGAGCACTCGAGGGAGCAGATGCTCCCGCCGCCGTCGGGAGGAGAGCGGGGAGCGTGTGCGGGCTCCACTGCCCTCTCCTGGGGAAAGGCGCTCCCGGGAGCCGGCAGCTGAGCAAAGAGCAATGCGTCGGGCTGAGTTCTGCTGGTGTTTCACCGTATAACAGCATCCCTAAAGGTTTTCATCACAGTCGTGCTACCTATAGAGAGACTATAGCCCTGTTAAGTCAGAGATCTTTGGCCACAGCCTGTGACCGCCACAACCCCAACAGTGTCGATGGGGGATCATGTACTGCGGTGAAGTGTTGAAAGCAAGCCACAGAGGGGCATCTCTGCTGAAATGCTAAAGTATCAGTTCTGCATGCTGCTTGCTGGGGGAGCAAAGAAAAGAATAAAAAAAAGAAAAAAAGAAAAAAATAAGTTGCTTCTCAGCTGCGAAAATTACTGGGATACACATGTCATTCATGAGACAAGACTCAAAATAATGACAAGTTTGTTTCTAGATAGTGATAGTCTGTCTGCAAAGCTTTATTTTTCAGTAATTTCTTCTGAAACTAGTTTCACTTACTCTTGTATTTTCTGCTCCAACATGCCTCTTGTGTTTTGTATAAATACTGCCTTGTCCCATGTCTGGGCCTTCAGTCCAGAGAGAGCCTAATCGAGCACATGCCTTCATGATGCAAGTTGCCTTCTTCCTTGAAGGACTGGAATAAAAGAAGTATAGCAAAGTCACATTTTCAGTTTTCTTGGTCACATTACCTAGTGTTTGAGTGCTTGGAAAGCCTGTCAGAAGGGTTTCTGGACATATTCAGTTTATAAGAAATAGTACCTTCAGAACGGTATAGCTTTTTATCTCCAGGTGATGAGTAAAGTCAGGTACAACATCTCTCTCCAGCAAACCAGGAGGGAAAGCAAACCTCTAACACCATTTTCCAAGCAGTTTTCTCTTGAGAAGAGATGGAGAAGAGCTCTGTGGGGTGTTTCCCAGAAACTTCCCATCCCTCCGGAGAAGCTGGAGCCACTTACAGGACTTCTAAATTGCCAAGCACTTGTTTGCATTTGATCTATGTGCCACTTCTCAGAACCTGTTTCCATTTGTGTCTCATTTCTCTGTGTTTTGGTCTTAAAGAAGTCTGCCTTCAATCTTGAAGACCCTCAGCTCTTTGCTCTGGATAAGTCAATCTGTGTGTGGTTCTGGCTTTTCCTTAGTTTTTATCAGCATTTATTTTCTGCTCCTGAGGGTATGTCTACATATTCCAGTTTCACCAGAAGACCATCCTGACTGTGAATTCTTTAGGACAAGGGGATTCAGATTCATTTTCAGCAAAGTTACCCAATGGATGGCTTTCTGTCAGGAACTGACAGCACATTTTATTGTAGCAGAGAATTAAATAAACAAACACTTGCCCCCCTCCCACACCCCCCAAGAGATTAAAATAAGCAACATGTTTTGCTTTAAAATTTATAGGGCCAGATTTTTAAGTGGTATAAGTTAGGCTTGAGTTTTCTGATCACGTAACCCCTCCAATCTGAGTGAACAAAAAAATTGGACGTGATTTTATTTACAGTTTGGTTACTTTTCAAGGCTAGAACTCCAGGTTCTCCTGAGGGCAGGCATGGTCCTTTTCATCCTATATTTGGGCTGCTTCCACCTGTTTCGCAGGAGTTTGTTGCTATCTTTGATTTGTTTTCTCTGCTGTGATGTATTGTCCTTGTTCTTTCACATCCATTCTCATTCATGTCTCTCTCTCTATTTTGTTGTCCAGCGTTTCAGCTCTCTTTTCCCTCTTCCTCCTCCTGTCTTTCCTCTTTCTTGGTAGTTCCTTTCCTTCCTCCTAATCTAAGCAATTGCTGCCAATATCTATATTTGGAATAGAGAGGGAACAAGCTATTCTTGTGACTTTACTTTGAAATAAGTGAGAGGAGCAGATACATTGAGAAGACAATAAAGTCAAAACAGCATCATTAGGGAATACCTGCCCAGTAGATTCATTTTTCCCAACTCTCAGGATAACTTAATCAGGTGTTAGTTCTAGTTTGCTTTGTTTTAGCTTTAAATCCTCCTTTTGTGCATAGTTTCTCTCTCCAGGTTAGTAACCCAAGGTGCTAACAGAGACATAGCTCATCACCACAATGTCTGCGCTCTCAGACATCAAGGGAAATGACTGCCACCTAAAACCTCAGATTCCAAAATTAGATGAACCTGCTTATATATTTGTTTAACACCTGAACTCAATGCTGTTGCATCTCCTGATGTAGTCACAGGGTACTGTTATAGAGTCACTCAACTAGGTTGGAAAATAGAAATAAGCTGGGAAAAACAATGTCCTATCGAGCAATATGATTTCTTCATGTCTTCTCACATTAACTCCTTCTCATCACCAACTGTTCCTCATGCCCCCTATCATTTAAACTGCTGTAAGCAACACATTAACAAATCCAGCAAGAAACAGAGCTACCCGAACAGGACAGCACAGAATGTATTTCTCCCTATCTCCCATATTTCTCTATTTATACAATTAACTCCCACAGTGGTAGATCAAACAAGAAATTAGGCCAAAAGAGAAATTCAGCATCATGGCTTAGCATTGTGTGCCTGTGCCATAGGAAGACCCAAGTCTATTTGTCTACTCCCAAGTGAAGCTGATTCTATTAAAAACTGTACTCTCCTGTAAAGTGTTTGTGTGTCATACAGGGGAAAGTACATGAGATTACATGCACAAAGGTGCAAAGACAAGATCTTTCCTTACAAGTTAAGCATTCAAAGGAGAGATGGCTATTAATGTTCAACAAGAAACTAGAAGGAAGTAATTCTTCTACCCATTGATGATTTCCTGGCATTTTATAAATGTTCCAGCTAACAGAAATGGTCATTCTGACATAGTACTTCAACAGTTGTATCTGCAAGAGTTGTTAATAATCTCAGTTTGCCTACAGAATATAAGTCAATACCAGTATCTTAAGAGGGAAAGGCTGACAGAACACTTTTCTATCAGACTAATATAAGAATAGATCAGTCTTCAAGCAAACAGATCATTTTCCACGTTCACACTACTACTACTGCCACCACACTGCAGATCTTGAGTGTGCAGTGTAGATCAACAACAAACAGCCTAAGCAAAGAGAAAAATGAATGACCTAGGCTAAGAAGCGACATCCACTTTCAGCATTAACAGCAATTACCAGGAGAGATTGCCAAGTGTCTCTGGGCTTCTGTCCCTTAAAACTGAGCACAAGGGAAGTTGGTGCATGCAGACATAAGAATATAATAACATTTCATACTGAATTAAGTGCATGTACAATGGTTAAGTGCATTTCATCAGTATCAGATGAGTTTTTGTAATTTTGTGCTGCCATAGAAAGGACATATATTTTATTTATGTGTTCCCAACCCAAGAACAACAGACAAATGAGCTTTGGCACATTTAGAGAGCATTGCTAAAAATGGTGAACTCAGAGTACTCACCCCTGTTACCTGTCATCTCCTGTCCCATCCCTGCTGTGCTGGCAACTTGCAGCTTTCCTCTCAGTCCCCTTGATTCCACATACTCAGTGCAGCTGAATAAAAACTGTGAAGAGCATCTGAAAAATAAGCTTAAGGCTGATAGGACATTAAAGGCACAGTCCTGGGCCAGTTCATTGAAGAGGTAGTTAGTCCACAGCTATATGGCCACAAACAAGTCTGCATTCACTGGCCCAGGGACCAGAAACTGCTTCCCAGGTTCTCAGGAATGCCAATGTGTCTTTGACTTTTATTATCAAGCAGATGTAGATGCGACTATGGCTTGGTTGTACCTAAGCCATAACTAAACCCCACTGAGATGTGCACCCCAACCTCTCTGGTCTGGACAAGCTGAGAAAATGAGCATTTTTTGAGTCTTTCTACCACCACTCAGAATTGAGGGAATTTTTGAACCCAGAGTTAAAGCCCTTGCCCATGGTGTGTGATGTGCTGGATTCAGTCCTCTTTTCTGCCTAAAAGCATCTCAGCCCATTTCTTCAATCTTATAGGATAGCACCCAAAACCATCTTTCAGAGTCACTCTCAGGGCCTCCCCGTGTCTTTACGATTAAGGCTTTGGGCTTTATGTGAAATGAGCCAGCTGGACTGTCTTCATATTGGGGGTCAGGGTACCTGCCTGGAGAAGAGCAGAGATCCAATAGGAAGACAGAGCTTGTGTTCCAATTTCTGCACTCTGGTGTCATGCAGGCTGCAAGGAGCTAACAGGCTGTGCATCTGTAGAAAGGTGAATGAGAAAACTCTAAGTGCTGCATTAGAAGTAGTTAAAACCACAACCTGCAAGTACTTTCCAGGCATCCAAGGATGGACAATCACTGTTGCCATACCCACACCCCCACCCTTAAAAGGACATGGGAAAAGAAGATGTGAAGAAAGAGCTTCTCCACACAGATGATGTTTTTTCACCTTAACTTGTAAGAGATATCAAGGAACAGGAAGTATTCAGCCTGGGATGTACAACAGAATCTCCTTAAAGCTAGGCTGAATAACCATAGAATCACAGAATCAAAGAATCAACTAGGTTGGAAAAGACCTTGGAGATGATGAAGTCCAATCTATAATCACAACCTATTATCATAACCACCTCCATGCTGTGATTCAGGACAGCACTTGTACTGGAGCACACTAAAAACATTACCTCTGCCACATGCCTGGACAGTCTGGCCAGGACTGCCATGGACTTTGAAGACTTTTTGATAAGCACAATTATTGAAACACAATTTAAAGTTGACAATGTGTCTAAAAACACACACAATGTCAGAGGAGGAATGAAATGTTGCTTCCCCCTCCTTCCCCAATCTCATTACAGGCTAAGGAAAAATAATGTATGGAGAACAATATTTCACCATCTAAAGAGTTTTTCTGGTTTCTAAATCTAGTGAAGAGTCGTCGTATATTTTGACAGAAAAATTGATCAAAATAATAAAGTGAATACAAAATTATATTGCTATCAATAATTTAATTTACACAAAATAGCACTGTGACATGGTAATTGTTATATATGACCCAGCATTCAGTATAATATTTGCAGAATGCATTATAGAAAGTCAACATTTAACTACTAAAATCAACTTACATAATCAAAGCTGTCAGATAATCTTTACAGTTTTATATTAATTTGAATGTAATTTACTATAGAGGTGTCATTCTTAGAGGTGCTTACAATAGTTAATGATCTCTGCATTTCCATTATAAAATCCTATTTTCAAAGGTTCATCACTTGGTCTTAAGAACTCTGAGCCCTTCGGCACATTTTCTTTTTCCTTACAAGAACTATGTTAGACAGTTTATACTTTCCTCTCAGAGCAGATAGTGTGGTTGCTTTCCAAATTAATTTTGAGGATTTGCTAATTTGCTGTTTGCCACCCTGGGATCTCAGAAAAAGAAGGGTTCTTTACAGAAGAAGTCACTACAGTTACATTTTCTTCTTCCATTTTCCTGAGCATGTTACCCCTCAGACCATTTTTATTGCTGAAATGTCTAAGTATCTTCCAATATTGTATACAAACCTTCTTCATAATTCTTTCCCTCTTTCCTGTTTTGCTGCCATTAAGCTTTCTTCCAGGTCCTTCTCCTCATCTCTGACTCCTGGCTCTACTCTGTGTCTTTGCACAGATGTCCACATTTATGCTGGTGACTGCTACTTCCACCACATCCATCAGTCTATGGGCTCTCCTGGCTGCATTTACTCAGCCTCACACCTTTTTTCAAGCTGCAACCCTAATTCACTTTTTCCAACTCCTTTTAAGTCCAACAATTAGTTTTGCTCTAGCAAGTACATTTCTCTCCCTAATCTTTCAGGCTTGATTCCTATCAGACATTAGCCATCAACACACCCAGAGCTCTACTGGTCAGTTGGTGACTTCCAGTTTGCCAGCCACAGGAACTATGCAGCCCTGAGGTGTTAAAGCTGTTTCCCCCTGCCCAGGCTTTCTGCCCAGGGGCTCGGACACTGCAAATCAATTGCCCACAAATACTTTGTACAGGTAATTTCCAAAAACCAGAATGAAAGGCAGACTGTCAACACAAAGCTATTACCCATAGTAAAACTAAAACCAATACTTACCTTACTTTGGTAGACCTGCTCCAGTTCATGGGTCTAGTTTTCCCAAATCCTGCTCAAAATCACTTATTTTTCATCCATGTCACCTAGCTGTCATAAATCCCCAAGCTTCCTGTTACATCAGTGTTATTAGACCAGACATGTTTGAGCCAACATGCACAACTGCACTCAAAATCTAAATTGTTATTACCATGTAAACATTTAGATTTACATGGACGTAATTTTGTCACTTTTCCAGGATCTCTTTATTTTCTCAACAAGGAGAAGAGCTTTTTAAAATATTTTGGATGTTCTATTCTAGCCATTCAGTCTTTTTGTGGCCTCTTTTGTCCATTGCCAGCACTTAGCCAAAACACTTCCTTCCCTTTTTCCATCATTGTTAGGTCCACATCTGAAAAAAATTATTATTTATATTACTTTCTAATAATTCAGTGATGGAATAAGATGGAAATCTCCTTTCTGTTACACACATTGAGAACAAGATTTGCAGTTTAGGACAAAAAGAATCTGTTGCTTACCTATCACGTTACTGAAAGTGGAAAGAGAAACTGTTTCATAGCTGTCACGTTGTAATGATTATGTAATGATTATTCAAGAGAAATTTGCTCATATTTTGACTGGATAGCACTGGTGACTGACTCAGCAAGATAGTTTAAGTCTAACTAGGACAGATAACAAAGATAACACTGGGAGTATTCTATTTGATAGTTCAGATTCATAATTTAGTGATACAAAGAAACTCTAGAAATTACTTTTATTTTTCCCAGTGGATATCCAGCTGGACACAAGAAGAATGAGTGTCTGAATAAATTATATTTTACAGAGGCATTTGACACACTTCAGATTTTTATTCTGGTTTTGGGAAAAAACCCTAGAAGACTGACGATAGCATGGACTACTGGCTGAAAGCTCCGAATGTTATTTCATCATTCTTTGTGTTGAGGAAACAGAACTGGAAGATGAAACTTTAATACTGTCAGAAAAGCCAGCGGCTATATGGATCTTTTCTCTGTGGGATGAATGGGACCTGACAAACACAGGAGCTTCCAGACTGGATGATAATTCTTCCATTTTCACTGTCCCTCAGAAGAATCTACCAAACCAGTTTATCTCCATTCAGCGTTTTTACTCCTTGAATCTCAATGAAGAGGTTTTCCTCTGATGTAGGTAGCTTGTTACCAAATGCCTGCTCTCCCGAGGTTGACGCCCACTTCATTCAAGTATTCCTGGTGCAGCAGGGATGTTAGTGGCTACTGGCTTGCAGCCAACATCCCACGTTTCCTCCGCAGCAAAAATGCCTTAATTCTGACCCATTGCCTTTCAAGTAGATAGTGCAAAAAAAAAAAAAAAAAATCAGCCACAAAGAGCTTTGCTTTTATCTGTATTTCCCCTTCAGAAGGATCTGAAAATAACATCAGATATTGTTCTTTTCTTTTTCAAGGTCCATGGTCAGCAAGGGTGAGGCTTGGTGGTGCTGTTAGAGCTTGAGCCCCAAAAGAAGCTAAAGGCGCTCAGAGATTGCCTTCTAGATTTGGGTAAAGGAGTTTTAAGCAGAGTAACTGCTGAGGGGGTGGATCAGGTCCTGCCATTGCACCAGAGGCTGCATCCAGCACGTCTCCTGCTCAGCAGCTCTCCTAAACACCATTCCTTCTGAAACTGTCACCTGCTGTGGGAGCTTATGCTTCTCAGGCACGGCACTGAAAAAAAGATCAGAAGGGACAGTAGTTTTTGGCTCTCAGTTCAAAATTTTCCATCCTCATCAAAGATAGGAAGAACACTACTGACCCTACATGAAGCTGGGGCAGTGTGTCCCAAGCCCAGCATGTGAATGGGCAAGAGGAACTTGTACTTGCTCAGAAACCAGGCAGGCTACAGGCCTGGCACGGCCACCACCCAGTTATGCAACACACACAGATTCTTAGACCCACAAAAGCCAAACACATAAAATTAAGCAGTGCACGGAAAATGGGATATAATGAAAAAAACCTGGTCCATTTCCTATCTCCGTTTCATATAATCCTAAGGGAAAACAACACATACAGGTCTTATATTTGAAAATCTAGTCAAGCAGAGGTGAGGAGAGGTCCAACAATGCTCACAGGGGAATGTGGAGCCCAAAATTACAACACGAGGCATGCTGGAATCAGAAAGAAGGGAGAAAAAGTTTGGCAAACTATTGAGTTTATTTCCAATGGTGTTGTCAGGATGTAAGAAAGATAAACTACTCTCCAAGTTAATGTTATGTACTGAGAAATATCTGAGGGAAGACATTAAGAAATAGATATAAATCAAAAAGGTACCAGGAAAGAAAACCCCAAAGACAGCTACAATCTGGGAAAAATCACGAAGTGGAAGGCAGATGGCCAAATCTTGTGATACAGATAGAAAGATAATCTACTTGATTCAAAAGAACAAGAAAGTCTGGATGGCTAGAAATGAGAGAGATAATTAAATGGAAAGAAAGGAATTAATTAAAGAAATCATTAATGCTGACCTTGCATAAATAAAGATTGCATACATGCTAATTTGAGGAGCAGGATGGCTAGAAGCATGGAGACAATTAAAAATATTCAGTCCTCTATACCAGGGATAATGGTGGAATCTGAATGGAGATTAAATGTATTCAGTAGTGTTCCAGTGGATTATGATCTTGGAAAAATAACATGGAAACAGATGTGGCAATACTGAATTTAAGGAGAATTGCAAAATGTACAGATGAACTCAAGGTACAAAACTAAAACAGTAAAATGAGCATAGGTTAAAACACAAGTGCAGAAAACTGACAGCAGGAATGATTTCAGAAGAAAACCTAGTATAGCTAAATTGAATAAAACAGAGGAATGGTTGGTAGCATCATCACCATGACACTTGCATTACACATCACTTCCAAATGCAGAGTCAAATCTGGGAGAAGGCAAGAAGCAGAATATGCTCTTTATAGGGGAAAAAAGGCTTCTTTCTTTTGTAAGTTCCTGTGTCAGTAGCCAATTTATGGGGCTGCCAATCATGGCATATCAACTAAAAAGCCAGATCATTTTCTAAAGAATCTACCTTCCCAGAGAAAGATTTTCACGTTGACTGTGTAAAATCCAGCTGCTGCTTTTAATCTTTCCCTGACAACAGTAGTTGTTTTATTACTTTGACAGTCATTTTCAGCCCATGAATGGTGCCATAGTCCTTGTAAGATAGGAAAATTCTTTTGATCTATAATTTCATAAGGTTTAGCAATGGACAAAGGATTTTTCCAGTATACTTGATCACACACTTGCTGAAGTTTAGGCCTAGAGCCAATAAAAAAGCACTGAGCTTTTGGAGATGCACAAAAATCTTTCACAATCCATCACAATTTTTTGATGAATAATGACTGCCAGGGAAAAAACCCAACAACTTATTATAAAAATACTGCCTATTGATAAAAAATTAAAAAGCAGGTTTCTGCTGAAATAACTTTGATACATTGCCACAATCAATGTGGCATAACTTTTAACTGCCATACTGTTTTAATATAGCATGATCTATAGGATAGAAAATATGGATGCAAGATTGTTGGTTGCATATGTGCATATGGTTGCATAAGTGCAAAAAAGGAAGGTGTTTCAAGCTGTCTGTAATAGCTAAGAGAAACAAGGAGAAAATTCTGGCAGACAGAGTAGTTTTCCAGCATAATGACTTGTTCTCTGCTCTACAACTAAGAACTGTATACTTTTTGCAGTCTGAAGTACTGTATAAACTCTAAAAGAAAATACATTTCCAAACAAGACTAGAAAGCCATTCAACAACCATTCAGAGTGAAAAAGTAATTGAAAATTTAAAAATCTGTAATTTTTATTAGTACAGGCTGCAGTACTTTGAGCACTTACACATATGTTAAACTTCTCACACATGTGCATCCCATTTTCTTGTCCTATTCCTATTGGAACACATTCTGCTTTTCCTTATGTATAAGGAATTAAAACAGAA
>VZTT01067939.1:50835-66087 GCA_013400855.1 Buphagus erythrorhynchus
GTATTTTATTAAATGGTGCTAGAAAGTTTTATCCCTTGTGAAAAGAAGGAGGAAGCTAGATGAGTATTTTGTGGACCAGTCAGAATTACGAGCACTTGGCAAGTTTGTTGGTCTAAAATGACACATAATTATATCATTTTTATTTATTTTTAAAATATTACATTCGAGGAGAAAACATACTTTCAAAGAACAGTCTCACATACTACAGGGAGAAAAAGACATGTATACAAGCAAAGAGGAAGATATAGAATCTGAAAAGCCACTTGAGTAAATTTACTCACAGCATCAGTCACACAAACCAGTTCCTGAGCTTCCTATTTGTGGATCATATGAATACTGCTTGGGAAACACAGATAGCAGGTGAAATATTCTTCCCCACACTGGTCAAGGATCTTTGTCTGCTGGAAGAGGTTTAAGCTTGTGCTGAGGTCTTAAAAATTACAGTGATTATTTTCAACAAAAGAATTATATAAAGAATGAAAATTAAAGGCAGAAGGAAGTTCCTAGATACCTGTAATTCCAGATGTAAAATAATTTTCTTTTAGAAAGGATTTACATTACAAAAAACAGCTTTATTTGCTTTGCTATTACACAGTTTTATGTTTCTCGCTTTTTTTTCACTCACCTTCTGAAGGAAGAAAAAGTAAATTAAAACAAAAAGCTGATAGTGAAATACATTATGAAATATGAACAATCATGGGACCAACTGACCACTCCAGTGATTAGGAAAACTGTAAACTATTTAAAGAGAGCACTTTTCACTGCTCTTCATTAGAGTCTGATTACCTCAGCCATTAACATATGGCTCTTATTGTGATGATTGTGAAATACTGTTCATACTAATGGACAATGGAAAGTTGACGTGGCTGTCTTGATTAACTCATCAATAATAATTTGGAATATTTTTTCTTTATTCACTGGATAAATCGTTCACATGTGTTTGAATAATGCACATTTTTATATAGTAAATTAGCATGAAGATTACCCACCTCTGGGAGCTACTCTCTACTTCAAAGATATTTCAAATTTGAATTTTGCTTAAAAAAAGAAAAAAAGAAAAAAAAAGAGATCAGAAACAATGACTTCTTTTTAACTGTTCAGTACATCAAGACATACAGTCTTCAAGTTATGCAACTGAGCTCAACCTTTAAGCCATCAGATACTCAATAGGTAAAAAACACACTCCCCACCTATTTGTATTCTTCTTCAGAGACTATAGCAAAACTCTTGTTCTTCATAAGACAAATATAAACTTGAATAATAAACTGACTAAAATGAAGTAATCCTTACCTAAACAGACAAGAATATAACCAAAGTCCACCAGGATCTTTGTGGATGAAGCCTTGCAATCCTCCACTCAGATGAGGTTTCATAGGCAGTGTGACTGTGAATTCTAACCATACTCATGGAAGTCAATCCTATATCCATGCAAAAAGCCCTGACAAGTCAGCTTCTTGCTGAGGATTGTCTGTGTAGGACAGGAGGTGAGGTGCTCCTGACTCTAAACCATGCCATGGTCCCCATAGCAGGTGATGACACACCTCAGCTCTTTGCAGCAGCAATTTTCACATGCTTCAAACACATAATTCTGTGAAAATGCAGTGACACATGCCTCCTTGCAAAAGCCAACATCAGTAGTCAGGATGATTCTCCATTCCTGTCTCACTATATCTTACTTAATTTCTGAAAGCACATCAAGCAGTTGTCTTATCTTTTACTTTTTTGCTACCTGTTGTGATTGGACCTCCAGAGCTCTGAGGAAAGGCAACCTGCTTCTTTCACCTTCCTGGCTGTACCCACCACCTGCCAGCAGCGACCACACTAAGTCAGGTGTTATACTGTGCCCCTTCCACAGCCAGTGGCAGAGTTAGAAAGAAGGTAAGACAGGGGATATGTATATATAGCAGCTTCCTAAGCCAGGCAGGGCACCTTTGGACTTAGTAGATGGATTTTCTTCCGTTGATTTTTCTAATTTCTTTTAGAACATGTAAGCCTGTAACAATTCACAGCATCCCATGGTGGTGGCTTCCAGAGCTTAGCTGCACACTGTGGGAAGAAGTTATTTCTTTTGCTTGTTTTCAGTCTACATATTGAGGAGTTTTTTTATTGGCTCCTGGGACTTGTATAGGTGACAAGAAACAGCAATTCCCAATTCAATTTTTTTCAGGGATTTCACAACTTTCTATAATCCCTTTCTCAATTCCCTCTCTTCTGTGCAGAGAAGTGCTAGCTGTTCAACTGCATTCATGGTTAACTGCAACGACCAAACTGTTTTTCTATCTTGTTTCCTTCTCTTTTCCTATATTTGTGTGGGTTTTGCTGGCTACTGAGCACTGATTAAATGTTTTCAAGAGCTATGACAATGCCATCATGACAGTAAGCAGCTCAGAGCCCATTACTGTGCATGCATCAGGTGTTTTCCTCATGTACCTTAATTTAATTTAATCTATACTGAATGTCATTCACCTTTTTCATTTCCTAGACATTCTGTAGGATAAAACTGTTCTCTATATATTTTAAAACCTTTATTCTTTCAATATCTTTAGTTAACTGCCCTAATAATGTCACATCAGTGAATACTCTCACTACACCACCACCCACCTTACAAGTGATTATGAAGATGTAAGACAGCCCAGGACTAGCACTCATTCTCAAAGGACTCTCCTGTGATGTCTCTTCATTAAGCAACCTAATAATTTATTCTTGCTCCTTGTTTTCTACCTTTAATTAACTCCTTTATCCACGTGAAGTACTTCATCTTTCCCCGTTCAGCTTCTTTAGGAAACTTTGGGGAGGAGCCACATTAAAAGTCTAAAACTGGGCAAGACAAGAAAGGAGAAATAACAAACCACTTCCATTTCTTTATCTCCCATTTCTTTCTCTCATATTTTCCCTCTTTCAGACATGCATCTCAGTTATAATCTGCCACAAAAACAATCTTTTTGAAGACTGCTGTGTTTTGTCTTTTTGTAAATGGTCATTCTTAAATAGCAAGGTTCCCAGCGGCCATTATACAATATATATAGGCAACAAAATTAACTTACATAATTTCATTAATTCACCCATTGCAAAACTGTTTCACAGGATGGAAGTTACTACTGGGAATGGAGAAGGAGCATAACATTTGTTTGACAGTAAAGATTCATTGGAAAATGAACTGCATAATGGATGCTTGTGGAGGAATAACTAACATAATGGAATATTTGGGATATTTTCCTATCTTTATGTACAGTAAATAATCTATATAAATCCCCCACTCATAGAGATAAGCATAAATCCTACATAAATATTCAAATACTTTTTTATAGTACAATGGGAAACACATCTTCCTGTTCTTTCCAGCTGAAATTGTGCTTATGTGCTCTTTTCTCTCAGTGCTTTATGTGGCAGCTATTTCAGCAGGCTGAATGTGCTGCAGAGCCAGGAGGGCAGCTGTTCATCTGGTGCACATTTCCAGCACGGCAGCTCCAGTAGGAACATTCACACCTCCAGCCAACGCAGTTGGCATCAATGCTGCCAGCAGGATCTGTGAGATTTCCGCTCTTTCATACACCTATCGTATGACACTTGAACTGTATAGGTTTGTCATTTCAGGAGACACAACTCAAGATCTCTGGAGTGTATTCTCAAAGCTCAAAAAGAATATAAACAAAGGAAATGACATGTGGTTTTATGATCATTGGTATAAAACATTTTCTCAGCTGAGGGACAGTATTTCAAGCTGCAATATATATTCATATGAATAATTCTTAGTCAACTGGGTAATTCTCTCAATTTTATAAGATTATAGATTCTTAACCATTGCAGGCCAGTCCAGTTAGGATAGGGATCTTGCCTAGAAGCTGGACATTGAACCTAGAGAAGCAAAAATACCTTTTTTACTGCCATCGACCTTTAAGATTTGCAGAATGAGAAACAATTTCATTTTCTCTGTCTTTTTTTCTGAAGTCTGAGGAAACAGGTACATTGAAAAGTCATTACAGAGGGAAAGGAGAAAAAATAGTGAAATTAATTAGTGAAATTAAGTGAAAATTAGTGAAATTAGTGAAATTAAGTGAGATAGTGAAATTAAGACTTAGATGTGTAATTAGGGGTTCTGATTTAGAAAAAAACAAAACAAAACCAGACCCAAACAAACAAACAAAAAACCAAACAAACAACCAAAAAAAAAAAAAAAAACCCAAAAAAAAAAAAAAAAACCCAAAAAAAAAAAAAAAAACCCAAAAAAAAAAAAAAAAACCAAAAAAAAAAAAAAAAACAAAAACAAAACAAAAAAAAACCACAAACCCAAGGCACTGAAATTCTTACATTTAATTAAAATTTCCCACCAAAATCTGCATCCTTTACACAAGGAAAATATAATTTTGAAAAAAATTCTATTTTCCATTTGGATATTGTTTTGACTGAAAAACTTTCATCAGTTTTACTGGGCCCTAAAGGAGATGCCAGTCACTGTGTTTCATCATTATAGGAAGAAGTATTTACTGGACTGCTATTTCTATTATATAGAAATATTTCTATTATATAGAAATAGTTTTCATGCAGTACAAAGTCTTCCATGGGCTCAGCTAAATACACTTCCTTTTATTCACAAATAAACACATTTGCAAATCTTTTCCAGGACATGTTTTTGTACACACATTTATGTTGCATTGTTCTCTTATTCCCAGAAATTAACTGCCCTTAATTAACAAGCCTTGTACTTTTATCCATATCATACTTCTATTAAAATTCCAGTATCATATGGAACAATACTTAGTGAACCAGTTGTTTGCCTTCATTATTTTGTTTGAGAAACCAAAAGTTGTACTTTCCATCATCACTGGAGTCAAAATTGCATCAATAGGAAGAACACATAAGTATAAACTTTGAGAGCAGTGAAAGTGCAAGAGTGAATAAAGACAACCAACATTATTTGCCTGCTCTAGCCCAGAAACATGTTCAGACTACTACACACAGTCAAAGCTATTTACATACAGATGCACACGATACACGTTAATGAGCTTTCTTGGGGGTTTATGATCAAAACAATGAAAATAACTGGGGAGGAAATTATCCTTGAAGTAAAATATTGATAACTGAACTTTTTTTTCAGTACATTGAGATGTTCCCATTTGTGACAAACTAAGGGACATTTACAATGTATAATTTGGTTGAGAGTAAGAGGTGAGAGGATTAAGTATCCTCAGCTCTTCCATAATGTAGCTATACTGTTGAACCACTGCCACAAAAAAGTCAACTCATTAGGTCTATCTGGACAAAACCAGTTAAACACTCTTTCCAAAAAGATCTTATTTTCAAAAAGCACACCACAATAGGAAGGACAGGATATAATTTGGATACTACTCCTTGGCTCTCAATATCTAAAAAACACCCGCCAGACCAACAAAAACACATAAAAATATTCTTCTGTATATTACAGATGCATGTGTCGTGTGTGTGTGTAAAATCATTTGGTTTAATCGTGTTTAAAAATTGAGGAGACTAGGATCCATGGCTTTTCTTTCATTTTGAAGCATGACACTCCTCTACTATTCTAGTATCCTTCAGATAGAGATCACATGCAAACCAGATCGATTCAGATTTCATGTGAGTGAAGTCTTGAGCTCTGCTTTATAGGAAATATCCAAACACCAAAAATAGCTGCTTGAACTAGAATTAATCACAGCCTCAAACCCCATTCCCCAAATGGCTTCAGTGACAGGAGGTCAGAGGAAAAGCATCTAATAGATGGATCAGAGTACATATTTGATTTGTGTAAAAATAGGATGCCAAGTCATCTGCAGCTATATGTTAATTTAGTATAGTCCTTACATTCAGGGGGCTGTGCTATTATCAACAGGGCAGAGCTCACTGTACAGTACCAGGCATATTAACAGCATTAATCAATTAACAAAAACATCAAAGACAAAACCAGAAACTTTTGAAATCCCTCAGTATGTACAGGTTCTCTGACATAAGCCATTGTATAAATACTTTATTTTGTGTATTTGATGTAATAATAATTTTCTATTTTTTAAGTTAGTATCTGCTGCCTGTAGTCAGCTTGCTTTGTTTATCTCTCTTTCCCTGGTACCCCATTTCTATGTTTTTAAGTGGTTTTACTTTAAGTCAGGCCTTTAAAAAATTCCACAGTATCATCTTCAATCAGAAACATAATGTTATTTTTCAAATAAAACCTTAGCAAATTAGATATCCTTTATGGACAACACACCAACTTAAGTGGCATGTTTTTAAAATTAACCTTGCTTTCACTGAAAAATTTAAAACCTCTGCTTGCATGCAAAGTCCACCTGATTGTTTAGCTTGGTTAAAAGACAATAATCATTACAATAGGGTGAAGGCATAGTCACATAGTTTTATGATGCACTAAGTAGAATTTGAGTAAACAAAAATAATCATAAAAGGAAAATGTTAATGTTATAAAGTACCCAGCCAAAAACATTAATCAGCCATTGTTTTCCTGTCATCTCCTGAGGCTGCAGGGACCTTCTGGTCCTTGGGTGGAGGCACCGCTCCCAGCCCTGGGGAGTCCCCACTACCTCACCAAGCACAGAACTGGGTGCAGCAGAAGGGAATGCACCCCGTCCTGACAGGCTGATGGTGACCCCAACAGTCAGGATGACTTTTGACCACACCTCCTGGAGGATCTTGCCTTGGAAGAGAAAGAGAAGATGCCTACTGATCCAAAGAGGAAAGGTCCCTTGTATCCCCAGTGTCCCTGGCTCCTGCCTTTTGCTGACTGCTTCTCCTCCATGCTGGCCCTGGGATGATAAGGGAGGGGAAGCACCAGAAGGACAAGGGGTCCTGTGGTAGCTACCCTATGCCACCATCTTTGTCATTTCCTTATGTTTCGTGAAAAACAAACTGCAGCCAATTTTGTGAACATTATCTGAAGGACCCACATGAGCTCTAAAAGCACAATTCAAGTCTTTCCTAAAGCACTTTGTCCTGTGTAAGTCTCTATGAACTTTTGTTACTATCTAGGCCTTTTTATTGATTGTTTATTAATTTGTGTACTACAATAAACAGCAGTTGCAAAAGACTCTGAAACAGCTGGGGTATAAAAAAAGTCAATTATTAACTGGCAAAACATGAATACTGTGAGTGACAAGTGTTTTACAGACACATTTTTCTGATAATGCAAAATGCAAAGAAGATGCAAGACTAGAACTGCCAAAGAAGGCTCCTTCTGCATGTGACTCGGACAGCTCCTGGAAGAAAAGTCTTACTGATCATCAAGACCTGACTCTCAAGACCTCTTCCTGTTTGACTTTTAGCCCAAGGCTCCTGTTTTGGGCTGAATAATTATGTGGGTTTGCAAAAGTCAAAGGGTTCCCATTAGCATATGCACAATCCCCATCTGCAGAGGTATCCTGGGAGTTCTTCACAGACACAAACTCTAAGAGGGCTCTGCATGTGCAATCAGGTGGGTGAGCCCTCTCATAGCAATAGCTAATGGTAATATCAGGTCTTGTATTGATATTAAAAGCCATGTAGATTTTGGTGCTTTACTACAAGGTGCTGCTCCCTCCTAGAGGCATTTGGTTCTGGAAAAGTCCATTTCCATTTGTATTTTTATGCTGCTAGGTAGAAAATTTAGCCTTGGTTTGAAATATTAGACACTTCTCAGAAGTATGGGCAAATAAATTCCCAAACAACTTGTTTTCAAAACCTTAATGATTTTTAAGATTGCTTTTTCCCTTTTTTCCCCCCTTCATTTGACTCACTCTTTCAGCAGAATTGAAGAGCTGCTGGTGCAGCTTAGAGCAGCAATTGTTGGCACATTACCTACCACCCATGCCTGCATACTTGGTGTGGACACGGGACTGTGTACAGACTTATACATGCGACTGCTGGCCTGTCTTATCCCCCCTCCCTCCCCCGAAATGTCCTAGCTAAGGCCTTGGGACAATAAAAGGCATGTAGGCTGCTTTTTTACTCTTTGAAACACCCCCAGAGAAACATTCCCAGGCAGAAGAATGCTCACTATGGCCATACCCAGTAGAGCTAGAATAGCAGGTCTGCATGACAAAACTCTTCTCAAAGCTATCCCATTCACCACTGTTATTTGCTTGCTTTGGATTTCTTGCCTCTCACTTCCTACATATGGAGAAGGGGTGGAGCAGAGCCCTTGCGAATCACATAGTGATTTGGTCAAACACACCAAAAGAAGGCCTTTTCTTTGCACAAAAGTTGAGAATGCTTTTAGTTAAACATACAACCACCTAAGCTACTGACTGCATCTTCTTCAGGTTTCAGTAAGTCTACCTGCTCAGCTCTTCAAGCCTTTTCCACCCACAGCTAGCCAACCATCTACCCTTTCTTATGCATATAATAAAACAAACAGTAAACATGCAAACCCAGAATCCTTTCACCATGTCACTCAGAGCTATCCCATCACATTCACAAGTCTGCCTGTCAGAATACAGCTGCAGCATTTACCTGAATGCTCAGAGTTTGTCATTTCATAACTGGAGGCTGTGAATTACAAATAATGCAAGTACTAAAATCATAGCCCAGTGCCAGCTGCCTTGTGGGAGGGACTATAAACGCTGCAGCCAGAGTAAACAGCAGGATACTTTGAATGACCACTGCTTCATCCTCCCACACATATCTTATTCATCTTGTCTCCTTTTGATGACATTAAAAGCTGCAGCAGCATAAAAAGAAATATTAATCTGTAAAAGAAATATGAAGAGCAATTTAATACTCAGGCAAGCCAACAGATCTGGAACCCTGGCATACCTGTTACTGTCATCAACCATTCTAACTGAGCATAAGTTTCAGTAAGTTATGATTGTCAAGGAATACAGAAATAGAGAGACTACATGGAATTTATATGATTTTTCATGTGACCCAAAGAGGTGCAAAATTAACCATGCTTTATTAGATGGGGAAATAGTTGCATTTAGGCCATTGTGCAAAAGACATAAGCAAAGTTTAAAAGAGCTCCATTGTTTTCCACAATTTTGAATATTATCATTCTCACTTCTGAAAAGTTATTGAAAATTATTTTTACTTGATTTTGTCAAATAGTTGGTGCAAATACAAAGGAAGCATGAGAAGCTGAATTGCCCTCACCTTCCAGACAACATTTTATCTTTTATGCACGAAGTAGCCAGGCAGGTGTTTCTGAATGACTAGTGAAAAGCTCTGCTGCTAAACCTGTAACAGGGTTAGTCTGGGCATATAGCAAGGGACTCCTTACAAAAACCCTTCAGCAATCTCTACAAAAAAACCTGATTCCTCTGCTGGAATGACACAAATCCAGTGAGCCTAACAGGCCTACTTCTCAGCATTCACTAGCAGGACACCCAAAGCAGGCCTACAGTTACTAGCCCAGTTAGATTCTGTTAAGGAAAAACCCCATGCAATCTTCAGAAGAAGCCAAAACAAAGGCTCAGCAGCCAGCCATTGTAGCTTTAACTAATCAGAGAGAAACCACCTGCAGGAATACCCCCTTTTCTGTTTACTCCCAGTAGAACCTTCCAAATGATGATTAATCACTGAATAAACTGAACAACTGACAATGACATGATGACAAAGGGAAGGCAGAGAGGGGCAGCAGCACTGGTGGATGTGGCTCGAGCATGGGTGGGTGGAATGGCCAAAGAAGATGGATGGCCTGAAAAATCTTGACACTTAAGTATCTCCTGTGTAGCAGGAGGATGTCTATGCTAAAGCGAGCTGCCATCTTCAAGCAAATGATGCTCTGCACAAGCTGACACACTTCCTTCAGCTGTCAGTAGCAATGCAGAGGGGCAGCTTCCTCAAGAATGAACTAATGAAGGTTTTAATTGGGATATGAAGCCCTGATAATAGCAGAAATAAGAGATACTGTAAATGACAGGATAATCCATTACAGTGGAAAGCATTGTAAATGTTTTACTGATTATACCCATATATTATCCTACCTATGTCCCTACTAATTTGAAAAATGATGAATCATAGAGCTCAAACAGGACTCAGATGAGTCAATTAGACTAACTAGTGATATCAAAAGCTCATATTTTCTGTACTTAGGAATCAAGCATGGTTTGCCTAACAACAAACAAAAATGAGCTGTGTTTCATACTCTCAGTTGACCAAGTCATTAGCAACATGGAAGAATACTTCTTTAAATTTTCTGCATTTTTAGAAGCTCTTGCCCCCACAGAGTCCTTTCTGGCAGATGTTTATTAGCTGGAAAAACATTTTCAGGAAATGAAATATTGTCTTGCAGCATTCTGCTGATTCCATTTCTAATTTTATCAGTCCAGGGTTACTTTAGGTGTTTCAGTGAGTATCCACATAATGAGAAAACTTTGACTGCTATTAGCCAAACTCTGCACATTCAGTATTCAGACCAAAACTGAGCTCCAGTGTACAACTGGGACATTACTTGTTCTTATAGCACTTGTATAGCAAGTGCTTTAAGATTAAGCCTTAGGGACAAATTCTCTGTTAATCATGGTTTGTGCAGTTATTGACAGTAATGCAGAATGATTAGGTAAATCTTCACACTTGCCAGGAGATACAGGGGCATTAAGCACCTTACTGCCTTTGAAACCACAACTAATTTGAAAGGTGCTTTTTCCTGAACAGAGATGGTCTGGCTCAGTCTTCTGCCAGTTTTGTTCTGGAAGAAACAAGTAGCAAAGTTCAAATGTCAGTAGGAGTAAAACCTTTTCCACTCTACTTTGTGAGTATTTTTAATTTTAGGAATCTAGCACAGGTACGAAAGAGGACTTGAAACAAACTAAATTTAAAACAAAGTTTTGATAGTTTGCTTTTCTGCTTTTGGGATTCCCCTCCCCCCCTCTTTCCATTAGTGAAAAGAGAGAAGGGGAATTACTGGGGTAAATCAAATCCCAGATGTTTTTATTTTAGCTTCAGATTAATTTAGAACATTTTTCATTTTGAATTACTGTACTGAAAGTGGGAATATCTCCATGTATATGAAAACAGCTGTGAATATTTTCTATATCTAAGAAGGCTTTTTTTGTAGGGGAAAATATTCATAAAACATTTCAGCTACACAGAATATAAATTAAGTCCAATCTCATGGCAATTTGCATTTTCTCTCTGATTTAACTGAAAACAGACAATTAAGATGAAAGTTATTGCAAGGATGCATCTGCACTTCCAGACTTCAGCCTATGTCAGTATATCTATAGTGCCTTGGCCCATGGTTTAGTAAAATTTAGCTCTCCATTTTCCTACCATTTTCTATAAAAGGTCTCAAATGTAGCTTTAGAAATATCTTAGCTTTGAAAAAAAAAATAGACATTTGAGGACTAAAACATTTAAACAAATCCAAAGTAATTTCTTGGGGGCAGAAACATCCAGGAACTTCTGTCATTATAGAACTGAGAACTTATCAAAGTGCCCAGAGAATGACTTGTTCAGAGTGTCTTTCAGCAACAAACAATGCAGAAGCTATTCCTTCTGTGCACTCCTTCTCAGCATCTGAGGTAGATTTGGTGATTTTGGTGTAATAATATGCATGTTTATGATTGCAATTGATAAATCATTGAAATGTGTTCAGCTGCTCCTGAGAAGCCTCTATCACCCCACCTCCTCAGCAGTAAAGGCAATTTCCAGTTTTCCTATTTAAGCTGCTTTACAAAAGGGGCCAGAGAAAAGTGCACATCTGAGCTACAGTACAACACTTACAGCAAGGCTTGGAGCCCAGTCCCTGCTCAAGAACTAGCTGTGTACTCTATATATGACATCCAGACTTCAGCTCAGACAACGCAGATCCTTCTGTGGCCTTTTTGAAGACCGAATTTGGTTCCCAGTCTCACTCATGAACTTTCAGAACTTTTATCTGCCCAGACTGATGGTATTTCCTATGAATACTGGTACAAAAGTGTGCATAGTTACCATTTTTATACTTCTATCCTGCCATATCAGTTCCTTGTGACAATCTGTACACTACCGGTACACTATCATCAGCAATCTGCACAAGTTTTATGCTGTTTTTATCCCTTAAAATTCACACCACTCACAACAGATAGTCAAAATCTGCCACTCAGAACCATTCTTACTCTTTCACTGGTACAGTCAATACTAATTCTCAGCAAAGTTTGCCCATGTCAATTGGATGCTCATCCCAAACCTTCCAAAACCTTCAGTTACTCTGAGGATGCTTAACTCTTAACAAGAATTGAACTCCCTATCAAAATTATCTAAGAGTCTTGAGTCCCAGTATTGTATATTTCAATTGCTTTGTGCAGTTCTTTGTCCAGGGTCAACACATATGTTTAAAGAGATAATTTATTCTAAAAGTGCAACTTTTTCTAGAGAAAGGAAAATTTAATTTGCAGCTCTATTTCAGTAACTACTGCCAAATTTGCTAAATATTTTTTCTCTATACTGACATCTTTCTGTTACAGCACAGACTTTTCCACTGATTTTTGGAATACCACTCTGTGATCTCTGCTGTCCTCACTCAGAGAAGAGTAGTACTACAATCTCAATAGCAGTAGCTTCTTGGTGCTGTTTTTCCTCACATTCCTGCTTCTACAACTGTATTGCTTATCAACTCTCCCCATCTTTTTTAAATGAATATTTCCAACAAATATTTTGCTTATTTCTTTTAGATTTTGCAATGTGTTTCTTTTGATCCAGATAGGATCAGGAGAAGAAGATAAAATGCTTTAAGGAAAAGCTTTTCTCCTGTATTTATTTCTGCTTTTATTTTGCATGACTCTCTTCATCGACCCTTTGGAAAGAAGTCCTGGTGACCCTTGAAATGCATGGATAAGATAATTTTAGAAGGCTCAGCCACAGACAAGGTTAGAAAATCTGTGAACAGGCAGAGAAGAGCAGAGAACTTGCTTTGTTATTGTTCCTTCGTTTTCTTTATGATACTCCTTTCCTGAATTTTTATAAAAACATACATCCTAGTGAGCAAGGAAATAGTAGAAGAGAAATAGGAAAGTACAGACAGTGCATTTTCCCTTCAAAATGCTTAAAACATCTTGAGCTCTTTCTTTGCAACAGTGAAGATTGATGTCTTTTTTAGGATAATGCTTCAAGGAACTACTTTGCAAAAAATACCAGCTTCCTTTCAGCAAGTTCTCTGCATGTGGCAGGATATTGGTGAAAATCAGCAAATTCGGGATGTTAATGTTCAACCAGGTACAGTGAAGGGTGCAAAGGACTTAAAGACAGATCAGCTTGACAGATTCTGTAGTCCAGCCTATTTAGGCAGGCATGTACTTTAGTTGTAAGTTGCCTTGTTTAATTAGATACTGAGGTATTCCATCTTCATCTCTAGTGCCTCATGTCTCATAGGACGCAGAAGCAATCACTGCTTGGGACTATGACGAAGCAAGGCTTGATTGTTCTACAAGAGGTCCCATGGATGGGGACCAGACACCATTGATTAACCATTAACTTTGCAGTTCTAAACATCAGGAGTTTTTTTCTTTCAGTGATGCTAAGATAGACACATTGGAAAGATCTGAAATGCCATGTAGAAGATGACAGATTGCTTTGCGTATTTTAGAAAGGGCTGATTACACAGGCTCAACCACCAGAGCAATTTAAGAATAAGAAAAGTGTAAGAAGAGATGGTGGAATTTCTACGAGAATTTTTAGAAAATGTATACACACACGCACAAGCGCACTTGAGATGTGTGTAGAGATGTCTCTACTGAGTGTATTTCTAATAAAATACACATGCGGGATTAAAGCAAACCTTGCTGAGAATTCATACAAAACCAGTTTCTAGCAATCAGCAAAATTCTTCAGTCCATAGGTTTATGTTGCTTTTGCAGAGGGAAGAAGAGACACTTGTGGAAGAAAAGGTAGAGGTGGACTGGAGTGAATAGCAGAGAACTGACTGCAGAAGCCACACTGAACTAAGTGTGCTGCTTAAAATATATATTTTCAATGTGCTGTGTCCACTGCAGAACCACTTGAAATCTTCTTTACCATTCACTATTTCCATCCTGAAGTAGCATCACAATTTAATTCTCAGATGCTTCAGAAGGATTTATAGGTGCTCTGCTATGGAATATTTTATGCATTTAAGTTATTTTAGATTATTAGTTCATTAGCTAGTCTAGACCTTTATACTTACTACTTGCTCCCAACTCCAAACAACTATATAAGTAAGAAATTTTCACTAGTGCCCATGAAAACAAATCTAGTCTAGTGCTGGCTATTACAGTATTCACAGTATGCATCAGTTTTAATTGTTCAAATTAGTCAGCCAGTTCTTCTGACCTCTGAGCAGTGCAGAGAAGGGCACAGAAATCAAGGCTTGATATTGCCTCAAAGCCTTCAAATTTCTTTAGCCATTTCAAATTTTGGTTGGACTACCCAAGACCACAGAAGAACACAGACCTTTGCTGGTGATCTGCACTTAGTGCTGGGCTGAGGTTCAAGCTCCATGCTCCCAGCTGCATGGGTTTGCAGGTTGGTGGAACTGACACCTTGATTTACAACAGCCCAAGTGAGATTAAGTCACATCAGAGCTGACCAAATGCACAAGGTGATGTTTTGACCAGGCCAGGTAGTGTGTCCAGACATCCCACAGAGCAGAGAAATAAAATGACAGTACTGAAAACACTCATCTACCTAGGGGGAGTCAGCTGAACTTTCTTGACTTAGTATATCCCTCCATTTCTTTAGGAAGACAGGGATATTGCTCTGCTTCCTCCCAAATATGTCAATAATTTTCAAGACAGCAGAGATAAAAACACTGTCATCTCCAGCTACCCATTGCACACCTCTGGGAGTGGACACAGCACCAGACCTGTGGCTGCCCAGGTCACACCCAAAGTGCAAGTGAAAACAAACCTACCAAACAGCACCTCACCCGCTCACTTTGCCCCAAAGAAGTTTCACAAGCANCTTTTTGGCCCCCAGTCCTCCTTTAAATGACACACAATAAAAGTTGTGTGATTTACATGTGCCTGGAAATGATGGAAGCAGCTATTTTTAACTGTATCACTTGCTTTTGATTCCATAATTCAATAGACATATATTTTTAGCTTTAGGAAATTTCTTTTCAGGAGGTGAAATGCCAGCACAGTACACTAGCAGAGCCATTAGCTGTCAAAATAAAAAAGGCTCCATATTCACAGAACAACAAGATCAACTACATGCGACAGAAATAAGATGGCAGTGCATTTTTACTTTTCAGCAGCTAGAGCAGTGTTTTCTGTATTAAATTTAATAGGCATTTTACATGGGATGTCAGATGTTTTTGTCTCTGCAAATGGGGTTCTTTCCTTTAAAAAAAAATTAAAAAAA
>VZTT01067940.1:1410-14753 GCA_013400855.1 Buphagus erythrorhynchus
GTATCTGGCCATCACCCAGGGGGGATTGAATTATCAGTGCTATTTCTTACAGTGAGATCAACAAGCTACTCTATATATACTTTAGACAATACTTTATGGCCTTTTAAATCAACATGCTCTCAGATCTCTCTCAGCATCACCTATGGCACAAATTCTTTTTCTCCAATTTTCTGTAAGCTGCCATAATTAGATGGATTAGGGGAGTAAACAGTCCATCATTGACCTTCTTGAGTGTAGTAGATGAAACTCTGCTATACAGCATCACATCCCATTAAAAGCCTGCCTCACTGAACACAAGCTATTTCACAGTGACAGAGGTCTTAATAACCGTGCCTAAAGGGAAGTTATTATTGGAAAGAAAATATCGGGCATATAAGCCATGGCAAATGCATGGACAATGTTAGGGCTGGAAACTCACATCATCAGGTTGTGATCCAGGCCAGCAGGAAGCAGAGCAAATATGCTGCTGGACTGCTGTGCATAATCTCAGTTCAGCATGTGTACCCCATGTACACCCCTGACTTATGTCCTGCAGATATGCAAAAAGGAACTGAATTTTATTTCTGCCTGTAGTGCCCTTTGCCCTGTGCCCTTTCTTATTTACGATTTTTAACCCACAGCATGCCACACTACCAATCTCTGCACAGTACATAGCACTGCCTTTTTATTCCATGCAAAATTATCTAGTTGTTTCTCTGATGTGGTTGACAGACAAAGCATTCTTTAGAAAGGTGATTTGAGCAGATTGAGTTACACCAGGACAGGTTGCAAAGATAACACCCCAAAAAATGCAAATTCTCTCTGCTCTTATTCATAGGACCCTCCTGTTCAAGTGCTTATTATTTTTTACTACTTTATCCACAAAAATACCAAATGTTTTCTGAATGTTAGCATGGATGATTACCTTTTGACTCCCACAGTCACATAGCAAAATATTTTGTTGCTTCTTCCTTGCAAATACTGACTTGAAGGACTTTCGAGGAAATGTATTGCTTTTGACAAAACTTCCTTTTTGAAAGATTTACATTCAGGATTAAAGCTAGATTCACAGGTGGGTGAGACTATCCAAATGCAGATCAGCTCAATAACCCCAATTAGTTCATCGTTCATTTAGGATGTAACAGAGCTACAAAATTCTGGTGAACCAAGATGGACAGGGACCTGAACTCCTCTACAAGAAATGCAGTCTTTAGATAATCCAGGATGTAAATCCCTCTTTCTTCACTTACCCTCTCCTAACTCACATAAAACAAAATGTATAAACAGAGGGTAAAAATTCTCTATCAGTCCCTAAAGATTACTTACCTTAAAATCCAAAGGATGAAATTATTTCTCTTTCAGGCAATTTAAAAGCCTGTTTCCCACTCACTGAGCAGATGCAGGGGGAATCAGAAGACCACTCACCTTTATGCAGTATTTTCCTCTATTGCAAACAGTAGGTATAGAACCTCAAGTTCCCTATCTTTTTGCTAAGTTGTTAGAAGAACAGCAAGAGACTCTTTTCCAAGAGTTCAGCATATTTGGTGAATACCCTGAATCAGCTGTCATGGCCATAAATCTGCAAATACTACAAAATTTAAGTCCCAGCCTTAAACAAGTAAAATGGAGCTGGGTGTTGCTCCAAATGGTTTGACAGGGAGACTGAAACATCACACTGCCCTCAGTGAGTGCCTTCTTGCTGAGTATGGCTGACCATGGTCAGCCAACATTCCACACTGCTTTGTGATCACAGCATCACAGAATGGTTTGGGTTGAAAGGGACATTAAAGATCACCTTGTTCCGACTCCTACTGCCAAAAGCAGGGACACCTTCCAGTGAGCCAGATTGTTCAGACCCCTATCCAACTTGGCCTTGAACACTTCCAGGGGTGGGGAATCTACAGCTTCTCTGGGAAACTTCTTTCAGTGCCTCACCACCTTCTGAGTAAAGGTGATGAACAATTTAGACTCAAATATGTTGGTTTTGTTTATCTACTGTTAATGAATAAGAAGGACAGCTCTAGAATAAGGACTAATTTTCACAAAAACCTGAAGTTCATCAATTCATTTTTCAGCTGAACCATTTTTCCATGTGAGTAATAAGCTTTAAAAGAATGTATCTGTACAGTAGAACTAGACATCCTAGAAATGCAATAGGACTTTCAGATGTCTTAGTGTAATCACAAAATAATGGAGTGTTTGATATATACATTATCGCCTGGTAGGTTTAAAAAAAATACTGGAACTTGTTATGAAGTATTTCTGGAAAATTGAGACTTTCAAGAAAGCATCCAAAATTCTGGGCATCATGAGGTTATGTTCTTCCTAGTAATGGCATCTCTGCCAGTCATTGTGGACTCTGGATCTACCTTTCTTCTGATTCAAGAGTATGCCTTGAGTTATCTAAGTCTGGTCCAACAAATAAGCCAAACCACAGCAAAATTCACAAATGCTGTGGCCCAAGATGATGTAGGGAAAAGTAACATTTAGACATGATGTGCACGAACATGCATTTTTTGGAAAATGGAGTGGGGCATGGAATGTGGCACATTTTTTGTGTCCTGCACAGCATCTGGGTATAAGCATGGAAAGGTCTTCACCTGAGAGGGAAGGAGTAGAGGGAAAGTTAGGAGCACTTTTCTCCATGCTACTATTTTCAGCACAGCTGCAACTAATTTGTGTTTAGATATGAGCAGCTGTCATCTCTGTGCCTTTTACATCTCCATAGAAGTCAATCATGAGCTGGCATATCCCTCTGCTCTCCCCAAGTCTGGCTGCTGCTGGAAAACATTGTTTCAGCCTCAGCATTACAGTTCTTAGTATGCATGATTTTAATGTGAACACTCAGCAGTAATCTCATATCTTTTCTGTTGGACAGTTTTGCTTTGGCTCATCTAGTTTCGAATGTTGTTGAGTTTTATAGGGATGTTTTCAGTCAGTTTTTAAAATGAATAAAATGAGTCCTTTAAAACAAAAGCATATTTGAGGTTCATCAGGCCAAAATAAATATACAATGACTTGTGAATTGCTGACATGATGTACAAAGAAACCATTTTAAGTCACACGAATCCCATACCAGAGTGAGCCTTATCCTAGATGAGGCATAGATAAGACCAGTAGAAGGAAAGAGAAGTAACTGGGCAGCATATCAGATATGATGAAATATCAGTGGGAGGAGAGCTTACAGAACCTTCATGATAATTAGTTTGAGGCTGGAGGGGATATGAAGGCCACACTCTTTCCAAGCTTAGTTTTACAAAGAGTAACTTACAGCAGGAAGGAAGGCTGTGAGTGGAGCTCAGCCCACCAAAGCAGCAACCAGGTGCCAGGGTGCGTGAAGATGCTGCAGCATAAGGATCTCATACGAGTTGGAGCATTGGTCCTGTGAATCAGAGCCTGTCATGCTCAGGAAGGTGAAAAAGGGAAGGTAGAGAACTCAAACATCAAGCTTCTCCTCACTCCATCTCTTCCTCTAGATCATCCTTTATTTTTAGGTGCCATAACTCATCTGCCATTACTTAACTGTCATTTCTCATCCCAAAGGACCAAGCATTCACACTGACTCCAGACAGAGCCCCTTTTCACAAAACATATTGGCAATGCTTTCAATTCACAAAACAGTTCCTTGCACTCTTCAGTATGGAGCCTGCCAGGAGGGAAGCAGGGCAGGAGTGTCTTTTCTCTGTGAGCTCGGAGTTCACAGCTTTCCAGACAGTTCAGGAAAGGCTCTGATGTTTGCCCTGCTTCTCCTCTTGGAGACCAAAGTGAAGGCTGGAAGTGTTCCTCTAAAATAAGAGGCAGGAATACAATGCAGGGGGTGTGGGTGTGTGTGGGCGTGTGTGTCTTCCCTTCCCTGCCCCTCCTCTTCCATCTCATTTCTTACAAAACAGGCAGGAATTGGAGAGAGAGAAAAGGATGTGGCTTGTCTTTCTACCCCTCCCCTTTCTGCACTATAAATTCTGAAACAGGCCCAAGAGACTAAATTGCTTTTTCAAGTTTTATGAACAAGAAAGCAGCCCAAAAGAGTTACAGTTCAGTGCTCAAAGATTGCATTCATGTTTAGCATGAAGCTTCCAGACCAGAAAATAATTAAATACATATATACATACATATATATATATAGGGAGGGGTGACTCCTGCCACCTGATGGTATAGAATTTGTATTTTGTGGATCTAAGTCATATCCCTGATGCATTTTTAAGTTTCCAGTCTCGTCTGAAGTAAATTGCATTCCATAGTAAAGGTTGTAATAAGACTTACCCCAACTGGGACACAGCAGAGATGTGCTGGACCATGGAGACAGCTCCACTTAGTGCAAACTATTTCACAAGGCATTTTCTAAAAACAACAATTTGGGCTTTTCAGATATGCAGCACACCACTGAAAAGTAGTTTTTTTTTAGACTGCTTTGTGCCATAATTCCTTACTTTAAAAACATCAGATGCTATTTAATGAATTCTAATTTTCAATTAGTAGCGAAATTGAAAATTTGGGAACACTGAAAAGAGGACATATATCCACATACATGTACATATGCTAGTCTGCCACAGAAAATTAGAGAAGAGGAATGCAGATAGATGATATCAGAAAACAACAAGAAAGACAACCATTTCCTTGAAAAATAAGAACGTATATTTGCAACATTAATTTTTGTCTTTTCCATTCAAATCTGTTAGGTTTTGAGCTACATTGTTCTTTCAGAAGAACTGACCCTCTTTTCTGAAAGCTCAGGAGAACCAGGAAGGGTCTAGTCTGGTGTTAGCTTCGAAAATGAGCCTTGGGAAGAATTTTAGTCTCCCTGTGATTAAGCCCCATTTAGAGGGTACAGCATGGCAATTTCTGGTTCCTTCTCTATCAAACTGGTTTGCCTCCCCATTAAAGTAATAGAATAGAACTTAAGAAGTCCAAAGCAAAGCATATCTCATCAGTTCTTTGAAAGAAGAGCTTTTTATCTTTTGGGGTTTTTTTTTGACAAGCAGGTGTGATGTATTACCAGCTACTCTTCTTTTCCCACAGCCTTCTATGCAGTGAGATGGTGAGACAGCAGTGCAAGGGGCAGGCGCGTTGGGGGTCAGCTCACAGCTCTGTGATGACTCTGACTAGTTTGTGGCTGAACTCTCTTACTTCTGCAGCATAACCCCTGAAGCCAAAGGGAACTAACTTTGCAGTAATGCTCTCGGGAAGTTAGGATTAATAAAGTTATCATTATCTGCTCCTCAAGCCATAGGCTTGGAATTAAACTCCAAATCTATGCTGAGTCCTCCAAGCTGCTGGTTTAGGCTGCTGTCATATTTAGGTTGACATTACTATGCCAGTTATAATTTTAGTAGAACCATTGAATTACAGAAAATTTAGGTTAATGAAAGACCTTTAAGATTATTGAGTCCAACAATAACACCACCAAGTCTACCACTAAACCATGTCCCTGAGTGCCACCTCTGAACAACTTTTGAATACCTCCAAGGATAGTGATTCAACCATTTCCTAGGCAGCCCGTTCCAAAGCTTGACAACCCTTCTGATGAAGAAATTTCCTAGTATCCAATTTAACCCTCCCTGGTACAACTTCAGGCAATTTCCTCCTGTCCTATCACTCATTACCTGGGAGAAGAGACTGACCCCCACCTNTCACTAGCTCCATTGCCCTACTCTGGTTACACTCTAGCACCTCAGCGTCCTTCTCATTGTGACGGGCCCCAGACCTGAACACAGGATTTAAGGCACCAGTACTGACTGCACAGGGACAATCCCTGCCCTGGTCCAGCTGGTCACACCATTTTTGACACAGGCCAGGATGCCATTGGCCTTCTTGGCCACCTGGGCACAGGCCTGCTCATGTTCAGCTGCTGTCAACAAGCACCCCTAGGTGCTTTTCCTCCAGGTATCCTTGCAGCCAGGCTTCCGTGGAGCTCAGCCTCTGTCACTGCATGGGGTGATTGTGACCCAACTGCAGGACCTGGTACTTCACACTGCTGCCAACAACATGTTTATCCCAGTCACACAGGGGAAAAGGCCCTCTGCAGTTCTTTGATTCCTGGGACTAGGAGAATAGGCACAAATCTGTAATCTCTGATGTAAAGATCATTAAATAGTAATTCCCCCTTTCACTATAGGTGAAGCCCATTTTTACCATGACTTTGTCCACCTTAGTGGACCCATAAAAAGATCTGTCATTTTTGTCACTGACTACTTATGTCAGTGCACTAATATTGCTAAATAAGTGTTTAAAATAATAATTAGAACTGAATGAATAATGAATAAGATGAATAATTTATTCAAATACATTGCAAAACTTGAACAACTTAGTTGATGAATATATTTAATAACTCACTCTGCCCCGTCTTTGTGAATAATATTTTTAAACTAGATGAGTAATTTGTTTTTAAAAAATTGTAACATTTGTTATATAAATTATCCATTTAATGTTATTCAACCAACTCTAAATAATAGTTCATTACCACCAACTGCTTTCTTAAATGGTCACTGGAGGCCCAAATAATCATGTCTGAGCATTCTGGGAAGATGGTTTTTCTTATAAAATACTTATTGTGATTAAATAGGATCTTTCTACATCAGGAACTAATTTTTACTTTTTAGTGGACTAAAAGAAGACCAAGCAGTAGCAGAAGGGAATAAGGATGTCCCTCTTTTTCCTGAAACCATAGCAACATGTCCATCTTCAGATGGGATAAAAGCTCCAACACTTGAAGTAGTACAGGAGGACGGAAGTGTAATTATTCCCAAGTTCCTGTTTCTTCATCTCCAGTGTCAAACTAGAGAGAGAAACTCCAGAGAGAAAGCACTGAGCTCTGTAGAAGTGATCCTGAAAGAGGGTGTTTTACCACAGGCTAGAGGGTTTGCAGTGTGTAATTTCAGAGTTAGCATTAATTCAAATCAAGAGAGCTTTCCTCAGCTGGGATATGAAGAGGGAGAACTCCAAGACAGAAGTGTCTAATAAGCAACCCTTTCACCCAAGGGTACTTCCACAGTGAGAGTCAATGAACCCACATTAAGACCAAGAAAGCAGTAACTGTTCCTGCTGCCTAATAATCACCAAAGGTCATGGGTGAGAGGTTTTCTTGTCTATTGATCTAGTGTACTTTCCCCAACCCTGGATGCTTTTGTTCAGCTCTGATAGATTCTCAGACCCAGGACTGAGCTTCCCCAAGGAGCCATGCAGTGTACTTGGTAGCATTCCAGCTTTTGATATGGAAGATAATATTTATTGCTCAGGGAGAAAGAGCTCGTATTTTTTTCAACTCCTACCTGGATTGACTTAGTTGGGTTTAGCCTTGATGAAGAAAAATATAGCAAAGTGCCCTTAAAGATTAAAATTGATTTTACTTTTTACAGCTTTGCTGTAAAGCCTTGGACTGAAGTACAATTTGCTGTTTTAATTATAGTATTTTAAACACACAGTTCTTACTTGTAGCCTTTGTGGCTCTGGCTCAGATACCTCTGGATGTGTGACCTCAGGGGTTTTATTCAAGTTTTCTCTCCACAATCATCTCATTAAAAATTTTATCATGTAAAGATGAAGCTCACAATCCTACTTTTCTCAATTACCTGTAAAGCCTTTTGTACAGATAAACCCAAGGGGCCAAGTACACAGCCTCTCCTACACAGCCACTGGGCTCTGTCCTGTGAAATGAAATTCACAGGTTGTTCTTGTTCTGAGAAGGTTCTTCAGGATACTCCAAGACAGGTTTATTTGCTTTAGTCGCCCACTTGTGACCACTACTATAAGTCTTTGACCTTTGAGCATCTATCTGAGGGAAAGTACAGGGTGTCTTTTATGAGGTTTGAGAGCTGTGTGAAGCTGAATGTCTCAAGGCACCCAGGTCAGTACTGTGTGTGCAGCTCAAGGCTGGAGTGCTGGAGCACCCTTGAGCTTCACCCTAATTTTCTTAACTACAGAGCAAGTTGCCACATTTCAGCCTATAAGAAAACATTGTTAACTGAGGAGTTGGAGTTCCACTGTGCACCCATGTCTTGAGTTAGATGGAGCCTTAACAGTCAATAGGTTAGTTGCCTGAAGATCATATTTCATTTAACATACTCTATGTAAGGACTGGAAGCCTCTTTATATATACCCACATATACAAGGATTGTCTCTGCAGCAGTTGGGGTTGAAGAAACATTCAGTCTAGGTGGTCCTGATTAATTGAGAAGGACTTGGAGAAGGAACAATTTCTCTATCAGGCTCAGCTGGATATTTCATATAGAAAAAAAAGTACATGGATGGAAGAGGTATAAGATGAGTTAATAGCAATGCCTGTGCTGGATTTATAAATATTTCAAGACGGCTGAACAAGCAATTACAGATGGGAGAATGTGGAACAGCCATGACTCATGTTTTGGGGAAGGTTGACAAGCTTACAGGCAAGTCCTTCCAGCACTGGCAGAACATCCAGACACCACCTGGAGCCCTTGTCTCCTGCTGCAGGAGACCAAGGGAATCTCAGTGACTTCAGCTGCTGCAGTTGTAACCAGTGGCAGGAAAATGGCATTTCCTGATGTGCATTTCTCTGTCTGTGAAACAACGGGTTTAAAATATGGACTCCAGTATGAGTTCCCTTGTGAGAGTCACTGCTTTAGGACATGCAGACTGTGACCTCCTCATTTCTTGTTTTTATAAACTCACCATTCCATCTCCCTTGCCTTAAGCCATTGCAAATACCCTTGAAGATACCACTCATATTTCCAAATACTTTAAAAGGTTTAGTTCAGCTCGAAGTACACTTCTCATTTGTGTGTATACCCTGTATAACTTACATGTTATTTAAACACAAGAGGCATAGAACAAATCCATTTCAGGGATCAGAAAAACTCCCAGACTTCCTGTGTTTGTGTGTGTATGTGTGTGTGTGCGTACACTTTCGTGGGTGTGTATGTGAAGGGGCACATTTCTCTGTGGAAACTTTAATTGGACTCTCAGGCACCTAAAAACAAGTACAGCCAATGGATTTGTATGAAATTCAGGCACTGAATATTTAGTATTAGAAGAGTCAATTTCAAGCTGTGCACTTGCAAAATCAGGCAATGAACCATACAGACATCTGCTATCTTGCCTCGATTTATACTGTGATGGGAAGCTCTGTAATGCAGAGTGATATTAAACTAACTGGTGTAAAGTGGGCCTCAACCTTGAATTGGCAACCTGGAATGCTTACAGCTCAGCTTGGCTGGACTTCCAGGAATGCAGCCTATAAACTAAACTAGTGCAACCTCTCAGCTCCTTCTACAGCATTACTTCAATGTTATTTCACCTCACAAGGTAAAATAGGTGAGCAGTGCAATTTGCTGCATATATAGACATGTTTGGGTACTTATAAAATCATTTAAGTTGTCTGCTTTTATGATATAAAATCATGGCAGCTAGACATATACAATGTTGTCATCTCAAGCCCCTCCACAATAGTAAATGTTAAATCTATTGTTACAGTTGTATTACTGACCTTTCCCGTGATTTCAGAGAACACCTGATATGCACCAAGGTTGGAAAGATTGCCTCATAAGGTGTAGTGCTTGTTTGCTTTCTACAGTACATAATCACATTGTCAATAAATGACCAGAACTGCTCCATGCTTCCTGTGTTTAACAAATCTACATTTTGCTTTTTCACCATGTCTCTTCTCTAGGTTGAAGAGATTAAGTATATACTTCCCCAAACATTTAAATTTTAGTGCAATCAGAAATTTTGAGTTTTCTGTTGTAATTTTGTTATCTTTGAAGCCTCGTGCACCTTGATCTTTCCTTGGCCTTACATAACAACTAGCATTTCTGCTTTTTTGCAGTTCATTTTTTGGTCCCTCTTACTGAACTTCAGCATTCTCAGACAATTGTTCCTTTAGGGTTTGTTTTGGGATTTTTTTTGTTTGGTTGGTTTTTGGTTTATTAGGACATGGCTTTGTGATCTTTTAATAATTCCTTCTTATTTCTAATAAAACTTACTTATGCTTTTGCTAAGCTTGGCCTGTTATCTTTTGGTCTTTCTCAAATATTTATGGAAAGGTAGTAAGTGTTTGCTGTGATCATCCACCATGGCACCTTTAAAAAACTTCAGTCCTGTACAAAAACAATTTTTATATTGTAATCACTTATTTTAGCTTTTTTATAACAAGACTCCTTAATTTTTGTGTAGTTAGGATATTTTAAAAATTCATTCATACAATAGCAGACCTCTTGGTTCTTGCAGGAGGAATGAGGATGTTGGACATAAATACAATATTGCCAGCATTCCCAGCAGCTCTGTGACAGTAACCAAGTCCTGTACATTGGTGATGACTTCTCATTCCTTTTCTTTGTATTGTATTTCCATAGAAAAAGAAATTGTCATTGTCTGAAAGTTCAGCCCACACATCACTCCCCACAGTGAAGTTTACTCAGTAAATGAGGGCAATTGTAATCTTCTTTTGTGGTTCATTCCTGCCTTCCTAGATCTCCTTCAGTGTGCCAATCTCTATCATGATCTTCATCAGGCAGTCTGTAATACAGCCTTAGTGCTGTATTTTGACTACATGGGAATGGATTTTGATTCATAGGGTTTCTGTTACTTGCTGACAAGATTTGCTTGATTGTTAATTTGGTTTGACTTGAAGTTTCTTTCAGGCTATACTATGATCCATTCATCTATAGAGATCATTTTGTCTTTTCAGTATAATTTTTCAGATTAGTATTACATTGTCCATCTGCTTCTCCTTCCACCAAATCTTCAATATATCTTTTATGTCTTGATAGTCATTTAAATCTAAATATTCTATGTCCTTTAACTGCTGCTATTAAGGTAGATGTAAGCATAAAATTACTTTTCACTTTCTGCTATCTGTGCCATTGTGCATTGGTTTGTAACTTGGCAATTTCTAGGTTTTGTTCTTTGTTTCATGTGAGGATGAAGAGTTCTTGTAATGTCAGGATGTTCTCCAAATCCTGTGCTCCTCAGCACCCTCCTGTCAGCACCCTCCAATGCATCATCAGCATCTGGAACTGTCCTGGGCACACTCCCTCCCTTCCAGACATCTCTCTAGTCCTGATGGTTTTGATATCTCTTATGTATATAATTTTCCAAACAGCATTACCTGTTCACATCTGCCTGGCCCACAGCAGATTACAAGAACTGTGTTGGGGAAAGCTGCCAAGGAGTTCCTGCTCTTTTATCTCCCTATATATCACTGGGGATGGTGGCCACCAGCTCCTTCCCAAGATTTCCCAGAACTCTAGCAAAAAGCATTGTGAGATCTGATGCTTCTCAACTTACAGGCAAACCAGGAAACAACCTTTGCTGGAACCACAAGCCCAAACAAGGGATATGTTTAATAAGCAGTATCCACAACACAGGTGCCCACTCCAGTCTCTCATATGCAACAGTTTCTTGTAATGTCACCCTCCTCACAAAACTCAAAACCAAACCTACTTCCCCTTCAGGAAGAAGGTTTTCAGACCCACAGGTGCACAGACCAAAGTAGCAATCACAGACAAATAACAAATAGACAAGGAAAATAGCAAAGCAACAGTGACAATAATTGTAGTCTCATAGCTGACCACAAGTCTGTAAGATGGCAGGATCCCTCATGGACTCAGGAAAATGTTCTTACACCATACAAACACAAAATCAAAGTACTATGTTTAAAGAAAGGGAAAGGTAGAAGCACAGCCTGTCTTGCATGAAGTCCTTTCTCAGTTGTTTTTCCAGAGCAGACCAAAACAGGGAAGCAGCGATTTTAAACAAGTGCTATTGTGTCTCTCCTCCACCCTTTGAGGAAGGTTTGTGGTGGGGCTGCAAAGATACCCTAGGCCCTCATACTGCAGCTGGCTTCATGTGCTGGGCTGAAATCCCTTCCCTTCCCTTNGCTTCAGAATCAGAACAGTTTGGGTTGGAAGGGACCTTGAACACTCCCCTGCCGTGGGCAGGGCCAGTTTCCACTAGACCAGGTTGCTCAAAGCCCCATCCAGCCTGACCTTGAGCACTGCCAGGGATGGGGCATCCACAGCTGCTCTGGGCAACCTGTTCCAGTGCCTCACCACCCTCATAATGAAGAATTTTTTCTTAATGTCTAATCTCAACCTGCCCTCTATGCGTTTAAATTCACTCCCCTTCCCATCCCTCTTTTTGATTTTACTGTCTGCATTACTGTATAGTTTCTCTCTTCTTTATCATCTGCTTCTCTCTGTAACAGGGAGATACAGCACATCACTAAAAACAAGTAAACACCATTAAAAAAAATTCCACCTCATTGTCACTGCATGGTTTTGAATTGGATTATTGACTCTTGAATAATGCCAGGGTTAGAGAGAAGCAGGCAGAAACTAGCTTTGAACCCCTCTGGGTAAACAGCCTGCTTACAGCATCAAAAGAAATACTCTAACTGCATGCTCTAGATGGGAGAACCTTAAGAGCTTTTCTCAACTGTAGCTCACACTCACATGGCCCTATCTGGGGCAAATTGCTGCTGACTAGCCAATTTTCCTCAAGCACCATAAGGAACACGACATCACAGCACTAGAAATTTAAGGAAGGGGCTCCACAGCATCTGTAAGAACATGGTGGGAATTGAAACACTAGTCTTTGTTCTGTGACAGATAAAGAATCTCACAAAAATTCAGAATGCCGCTGATTTGTGTGTTTTTGAGACCATAAAATGGCTTCCTTAAAATGGAACAGAGAGATGGGACACTCTCAGCGATGCTGGGAAGGTGTAGTTGTGTGAGTGGGAGGGAAAAATCACTTTAGTCAGGTAGATCCTGTGGTTCCAGGAGGTAGGGGGAAATACTTCCTCCAAGATCTGATCTAGGGAGAAGATTATGTAGTGTTTCCTTGAAATATTTTCCAGCTCAGGGTGCACTCTCTTGGGTGAGAGGGAAGATGAGGTCTCTGTCAGACAGTGCTACCAGGTTGTCCCAGGAGACGTAACATGAGGAAGAGTGTGAAAAAAAACTAATCTCCTTAATTTAAAAGGAAAGAAAATAAAAAGTAATTAAATTGGAAATTTGCAGGTAAAGTGGCCCTCTATGAGTCTTTCACAGAACAAAGTTGGCTTATGAGGTCTAATTCTCACAGCTTATCTGTCCTTGGGCTCAGGATATAATGGGACTTGTTCAAATAGCCATTCCCCTGCTCCTTTTAAATCAGACTGTTTGCAGTTTTGTGTGTAGAAGCTTTCTCTTCTTTTCGTATCAAGAAGCACCATGGCATATTTTAAAAATCTGTCTTTGACATTTTCTAGCCCAGACAAGACAGGGTCTTAGTTTCTTGAGAGATGATGTGCTCCTGCTGTTTATTCCCTACTTAATCCTCCAAGTGTGACATCAGTCATCTCCATGCAACTCACTGAGACTTCCCAGGCACAGGATTATCAATGATATGGA
>VZTT01067941.1:15634-27387 GCA_013400855.1 Buphagus erythrorhynchus
GGCCCTGCGCGCTCCCGGCGGCGCGCGGCGGGCGGGGCCCAGCCGGGGCAGCGATCCTAGAACCGGGCCGGGCTGGGACAGGGATCGCAGAACCGGGCCGGGCTGGGACAGGGATCGCAGAACCGGGCCGGGCTGGGACAGGGATCGCAGAACCGGGCCAGCCCCGGCTGTGGCAGCGCCCGCGGAGCCGCACACAGCGGTGTCGGTCCCGACTCACAGCTCCGCTCCGAGTAGGGGCGGCTCATCGGGCAGGAGTGGGAGGCGTAGGATGGTTTGGGTTGGAAGGGACCTTTAAAGATCACACAGTTCCAGCGCCTCTGCCGTGGTAGGAGTATTTGCAGTAGTTTTGTTGTAACTTGTTTGTATTACTATCATTGATGCCTCCATTCAGTCATCTAGAACGCAAGAATCTAAGCTTGGAGATACTTTTTCTTACCAGCACTGTGATTCTGGTGCCCATCCTCTGCTAGCTTTGTGTTGTGCCCTTATGCACAATAGCTTAGGATGGGCTTTTTTTATCTCGTATTTTTTTGGAGCAGCCGTGATCTTTTGATTATCCTAAAGTACATACCAGGAATTTTCTTGGCTTATCTTCCTGATTTGGTTTGAGCCTTCTTTAATTTTCTTTCTGTACTTCCTACTTGATGTTTCGCAACACTGCAAATGTAAAATGTATTCATAGTTAAGCATCTGAGTGCCACTGAGGTCACTGAAAGGATTTGCATCCTATCCTACTCAGGATTATGACAAGCTGACAAACCCTGGTGTAAATAGGCATTCCCAATATGATCCTTTCAGACATTGTAAGGCAGAGGAGGCCAGGACTACTTATGACTGTAAAAATGTGGATGTATCATTGTTTTATACGTTGGTACAATGATGTTTTCTGTTTCATTCTGATGAAATCCCAAAATGCTTGCAGAGTTTGAAGATGCTCTTCTAAAAGATGTAAGTCTTCCATAGCCTTAGTCTTGGGAAGGAGCAATAATGCTGGAACAGGTAACTAGCAAGGGAGAAAAAAATTCAGCATACAGAAATGTAAAGGGATGCACATACATACAGATCTATCCCAGTTAAAGTCAATTACTGGCTTTGCTGTAACTACTGGGCATTTTGTATTATTGCAGCTAGCTCTGCGAGAACACTGACTCAGCCATCAGTAGCAATCCAAACAGTAAACACCATGCTAGATCCAGGGAGTACCACATGTGAACAATGTGGACATTTTCAGTCCCCTTACCCTTCGTCTTCAAGGATGTACATAGAAGTACTAGGAACGGCAAGGTTGGCCATAAGGCATAGAACTACTCCTAAAGAATCATATCTTGGGACTCTTAAAAAAAAATGGAAACAAGATAGGGGTCTCTAAATTAATGAGTGACATATAAATACTGATCTACTGCTGCTTTGAATGCAGAGTGAGGAATATTATATGAAACCATTAGGAGAGTAGATTCAAAGAAAAGAGGCAGTTTTTTACAGAGCAAGTAGTTAAGCTGAAAAACACCTTGCCTCAGGATCATACATACCAAAGCTTGGACATCAAGTTAATTAACTTACAAATTACTAGAAGAAAAAGAAACATTATAGCCTAATAGATAAGTAGTTGACCTGCGGCTCAGGAAGTCCATGATGTGCAAATTCTGATTCCGTACACTTTTTGTAGGACCTTGCATTAGCATCTTGTATGGTTAATCATGGCTTTCTGTCAGATAAGACTAGACCACATAAACTCCATGGCAGGGCAAAGGCCAACCTTTGCATTTGATTCATCTTTACTGTACGCTGGAACTATTTGGAATTCCACAAAGCTCTCTAATGTGAAAATCCTTTAATGTAATATGCAGAACTTTCTGTACCTGCAAACTCTTCTTGACCCACAGTACTTTATACAATATATCAAACTATACATGATATCAAACTATAAACTAATGTCTCAAGGACCAGTCTCCAGAAGTAATAAATACAAACATTTAAGAAGACACGCATCCATAGGTTTAAAATTTTTTATTGTGCTGCCAAGAGCCAAATTACAAGAAACCGCCTTACAGTTAAAAAAGTAAACAAGCAATCTGCTGAACCGCAGTGCACTCCGAGTGCCACATATGCATCTATTTTTCTGAAAATTATATCTGCATTTCTCTTACAAGAGCACAACAGGAACCAAAGTAAAAGAGTGTAATGGATACAGCACATAGGATAAATCATATCTTTAAAATAATAATAATAAAATAATAATAATAAAAACATTTTACACCATGTCCTATATCCTGCTAGTATTTTCAGAATATGGCCTTGATTGTAAAACAAAAGCAAGCATTTACAATTTCTGGATAAAGACTGCTTACTCTTATGCAAGGAATGGATGTTTTGTCTTGACAAAATCTCTGTAGTTACTGGACAGAAACATCTCTGTTTCATTATCAGATTGAGTACAAAACACTGGGGAGACTACATTTTTTCTTATTGGTGGTTGGAAACTGAAGTTATATAAGCAGAAAAAATGTTGACCCTTAATGATACACCTATTTTTTTCTTTGATGCAAACACCTAGAACACCTTTTTGATATTCTAAAACAACAAAAATTGTTAATCTTCAGATTAATAAATTAGGTCATTATAATAATAAATTAGGTTTTTTTTTTTTTCAGTTTTAAAGTTCAGCAATCTCTGACCAAGTATTTACAACAATACTTGAGAGTTCCTTTACAAAAAATACATTTTCTTTTCACATTTAGCATACTGGGTATCTGTGTCTCTTATGACAAGCATTTGTAAAAGAAAAAAGGCAATGCACAAATGGGTAATTAGTATAAAAGTGCCAAGACCTGTTTGGAAAGTTAACATTGTATTATACAGTCAGAGTTATAAATGAGGCAAGCTACAACAAACTTCCAGCTTAATGCGGACAATATTCCAGTAGTTGTTTCAAACAATTGTTTGCAAACAAAAAAAAAAAAACAAACCAAACAAAAAAACCCAGAAAAAAAACCCAACCAAAATCCAGGAGCTGATTGTATTATTTTATGGAGTTGATTAGTGCTGCATGTATATTGTCATCAGTGTCTCTAGCCAATGCATTCATAAAAAAGCCTTTTTAAGGCTAAGCAGGAAAAGAAAAATAAGAAACACCCTGAAATGTAGCAAGTAGCAAGAGCAACGCTTACTGCTATAATCGTGCACGAACTGAACACACGCCAACACATGAGTGCACATACACACGCACACACACACACAAACACTTTCAAATCAAATCAAACCAAATCAAATCAAACTGTAGGTAGAATGAGATGCTCTTTTCTTGTCTTTCCTAAACTCACAAGCAATTAAGCATTGATATGGAATGCCTGTTATCTGTTTCTGCTCTGGGTAAAATCTCTCTCAGATAAAAATACATTCAACAAGAAAAAAAATAGAAAAAATATATACTGTATACATAGTATTTTATATATACAGTATATATATGTATAGTGTATATACACATGCACGTATATATACATATGTATACCTACATGCATTTGTATATACATATATATACACAAACATACAAATACTTTTTGTTGTTTTTAGCATAATTATATTTACATAAATATTCCTATAATGCTAAAGTTTAAAGAAGCATGATCTCCTTTTTTTCTGAGCTTCAAAAAAGGTGCTTGAGTAATATACAATTAAAATTAAGCAGCTTCCTAGCATGGAAGTAGTTTCTAAATCTGCATACCAGTAAATAAGAACATCAACAGGAAAAAAAACAACAACCTTAAAACAGTCTCTTTTTTACTCTCTTGTACGCAAGAGCTTTGTCCAACAAAAATATTTTTCCTTCTCCTGTATGAACAACCAGAGATTGATATAAAATAACAAAACAAAACCACAACAGACAAAACAAACAAAAGCCCCTGGAACTGCATGGTGTTCTTGACTTTTCCTTCCATCCTTCCTTCCTTCTTTCATTCCTTCCTCCCTTCAATACTGCTGTCAAAAGATCCAGTGCTCATATCAGGAATTACTTAGGCCTCAGTCATTTGCTAACTCTGCTGAAGTCTGGCTAATCTAGCCAATCAGCTTTGAAGAAAACAAAAAATAAAAACAAAAATAAAAACAAAAAGCAGCACAAGGTATAATTTTATACATCCTTAATAAACCCACCCTTTATTTTCTGCTATAATCTTTTCCTTGCTATTTCATTAACTACTGCAGCTTCTCATCATATAGAAAAATATTTGCAGCTACACCACACCTGTGATGTGACAAATTCTGTTCTAGGAGTATATTACTGTAGCAACAGCTGGAAAAAAATAATCAGACCTTTTCATATTCTTTTTCACCTGGGGTTAGGCTTTTGCTACAACAGATGCAATTTCAGAGCAACAAGGAAAACCACTATCCTGTTGCTCAGCAGTATATTTTTATCTCCAGCCAAGCATGACCAGCTTTTCTTCTCTGATACTTCCTTTTACTTCATTGCCTACCCCTAGCCCCTGATTCCCCCTCCCAAAAAACCTTTATAGCTATATTACAAGCAAATACATCTTAACAAGTTTTAAAACTTTGGTTCTAAGAAAACACTTGGTCAGTTATCTCAAGGAAAAGTGGGAATGCTTTTTCTGGCACATTGCAGGAGTCAGAGCTCATCCCAGAAAGGTCTTAGAGCTGTACATGTAGTCACAAATCCAATACAATCCACTACGCAACTGCACAATTCTAGTTTTATTTTAATAGCAGACTGTCTCTCTTTCTCTCTCTCTCTTTCTTAAATCCTTGGTAAGGGTGCAATTCTTCAAACTGTTTGATAGAAATTATCTGCCTGTAGGTTGTTCTGTTTCTGCATGCTGTAAAATCCACTGTATCTTGAATCTGGGTCTGCAATTCTTAGCATCCTCTGAGAACTGTCCACCTGGACCATGGTACCTTTCTTGCAGTCCACATATACCAGCTGATTGTTTAGGCAAGAAGGCTGTTAAAACAGAAAGGAGATACTTAGTAAATCATAAAATTTTTGCATTCCACACATCATTTCAAAAGTCCATTTGGTTCAAGTCCATCAGCACAAAACAAAATAAAACTGGCAATGAAAGGATTTAGACTTTGGTTAAAGTTGGCTTATGTCAGGCATAGTAACAGAGCTACACTCTCTTCAGAGTCACCATGTTTCATCTTCTGAATGGAGCTCTAGTATTCTCATCCCAGCTGGGCTGGTTTAACTGTTCTCTGTTAATTCAGCACCACACAAAGGCTTAACCTCGTTGCCCCAAATGTGCAGCAGCTTTTTCCCCAGACTTTTAACAGCCTTTTTATTGCTTAACATTTCCCACAATGTTTTGTTCCTGGTTTCATAAAAATGGGAAAGCCTGGAAATAGAAACAGCACCTTTGTTGGAGCTTTGTAGCAGGACACTGGAATCCACTGCTTTTTCTGGTTGATGAGCAGGAGCACGATGATCAGTAACAGCGCTATCGTGATTGGGATTGTCACCAAGGCAACAGAGCTGACGGATGCATCTTCGCTGGGGTGTGGCCCACTGCCACCCCGGTATTCTCCCTGGAGATGGTTCATGTCTGCAGGGCAATGGGAGCATTTGTTAGCAATTATAAACGGGCCTTGGCCCTAAGGAGGAATGTAACTATAAAAGTCTCAGCTGTACATCTTGTCACTCATATGAATTTGGACCTTCTCTTCTTCAATGTCAACTTATTTACATAAATTAGAACAGTTGGAATCTGGTAGAGGGACTATATTAGTCAGGAAATGGCCATCAAAAAGAGAGGAGATAGAAGGAAATCTAAAGCATAGTAATGACCAAGTCTGACAATAACCTCTTAACTCAGCTGTGTTTGCATAACCTTATCTATCACAACCAAATTCCCAAAATTGCAAAAACTTGCAAAAAAAATCAGCCTGTGTTTCCAGACTGAGGAGAACCTGGAAATCTTAGGATGAAAGTAATTTTTTCATTTTTTTTTTACTTTTAAAAATTGGTAGGACAAGTATCATGTGTTCACTCTCTCATCTGTTGAGAGGTTATTACAATACTTGCAGCACTCAGCCTGTGAAAACAGACTGCTGGCAGTGTACTAGACTCTAGCAAGTTTTGTGTGTAATTGCAAAGACTGGTAACTTTCAATGACATATACAAAATTCCCTCACAGTTTGTAGTGTGTGTTTATAATCCCCAGGCAGGACAGTTGCAAGCCAGGTACTAATGCCTGAGAAATTAAAATGCTGTAGTTACAAAAGCGGAAGCTTAGAACTTTGTAAAGCAGTTACATTTCATGCATCCTTTTTCCAAACAATAGAATGCTATGAGATCATCCTCAGATTAAAATAAGGACGTCCTCAGATTAAGAAAAATACATAGTTTAGGTTGTCCTTCACTTAGAGAAGGTTAACAAAAACTGTGGTATGCTGGAATAATATTACAGTGCAGTTTTAAAGAGAAGATGCATTTACATCCTTAGACAACTTTATTGGCTGTGTCACTATACCTGAGGTGTTTTTTTTGTCTAAGGTCTGACATCATGGCTATGATATATGTTGGGCTGTGGTACATGTTTTTCCATCTTTGTTTATCTATTCCTGAGAATGTCAAAAGGATCAAATGAGGGTCTATCAACTCCAATGGCCTGCTTTCTAGTTTTTGAATCAGAAAAGATACAGAAGAATCACTTCTAATTCATCATTTTGTTGTATTCTTAATTTTATAGGACTCCATCATACCAACACAGATGTTTCTTCTATGGAGAACATGGAGTGATAATGAGACCAAAATGTATAAATATAATTTAATTGACTGACTCATCTTTACTCAAAGCAAAATGCATGTAAGAATTATGCACTGAAGAATATTCTCTACCTGCTCTAACTGCTACCTAAATAGAAAAAGTAGATTCATTAAAACATGGGGAATAAACACATAAAGTCCTAAGTTATCCCAGTTTGTATCAGATCTGACCTCTGTGAATGTGGATTATATCATTTTCACTTGGTGTTGGCCAGTTGGGTACTTCTAGTTCAACATCTCCTCGGTGATTTGTCTTCTCAATGGGGATGTTAGTGGGTTCAGGTACATACATCTCTGTGAAATGAGAAAAATGTGTTTCACAAGTTACAGGCTGCCTAACATCTCAGTGCTGCTCTTAATTGAGGAAATACACATGCCCATTTGCAGTGTTTTGTCCTTTAAATTCTTTTATTTATTATTCTTTTATTTAAATTCTTTATTTATTCTTCTATTTATTTGTTTTGGAATTTTCATCATTAGCCTGGGATTTTGTTTGAAAACTTATTCCATATTGTATATGGGAAACATGCCTGTTGCCATTTTCATTACCATAATGTGAATGGGACAAAGGACTGGTGTGGACAAACTTGCTTTTGAAAATACCATCTCAGAGTGCATGCTTTACTACAGTCTTGCTCCTCTGTGATACTCAACAAAAAACCCCCTCCCCCAAAAATAAAGGGAAGGCTACATCTTCCCAGCTGATAGGTAAACACCCCCTACTGGTTTCTTTGCCTTGCTTTTTTTTGTAATCCTCAAAGGAGAGAAATTGCAAGAAGGGATACAGCTGAATCTCCCCAGTTGTCCTGTCAGAAGTAGTTACCAGATGACTAAGTAAGGTGAGCAAACTTCTGCTCACCTTATATAAGAAGTATATCAGGACTCACATTAAAAACCACTTGCAATTCCTATGCCCCTTGTGCCCATAGCTAAGAAGATGTCACATTGCTTTTAAGCTAACTTAAAGTGATAAATAAAGCAATGTGATATTTGAAAAGTAACCAAGAGTCTCAGAAAAGACAGAAATGTTAATCACTGTGACATAATCTGCAGAGATGTAAGGATATTAATTTTCCCACTTCATTAATGTATTTCCATGGCCTTGTGAAAGGACAAAAGAGAAGCAAGCAAGTAATTTTTCAGTTCGCAATTCTCAGAAGAAGTGAAATTCAAGCTATGTTTTTGCACAATGTGCCTATCTGTTAAGAATATTAATTTTCCTGAATTCTGAAAGTCTGTTGTCTTTGTGATGCTGTTCAAACATAGACTGACATTCAAAACCCAATTAAAAACCTTATTATCGGCCCTAGGAAACCAGCACCACCATAAACTGGGTTGTCACATCACATTACCTGGACACATGGGGCAGCAGCTTCCCTCCACATTGATGGGCTCAGCACAAGGCAGAGGTGGGCAGCTGACAGTGGAGCAGAGAGTCTGACCCTGCAGGCAGTAGCAGTGTGTGCAGCTGTCAATGTCCCAGCGTTCCTCATCTGCATATGTTTCTCCACTGAAGTGGCAGACCACTTTCTTTGGAACTGTGTCTTCTGTGGAAGGAAAACAGTGCTGTGATCATGCAGTAACAGCCAATTACACACAAATCAGATTTCTTTCCTAGACACAAAAGCAAAACAATTGCCACAAAGAAATCCCAGCTGTAATCAAAAAATCCTCTCTTCATCTTCCAGAAAATCTTTGTGAAAAAAGTGTAATTTCTGCTTCTTTATGAAGTACATAATTAGCCTGGGCTGCTTCTCCTCATTTTCTTAATGCAAGAGGCTAGAGGATGGATGATTGGGACATGAAAAGATGATATCAAAAGTGCTGCGAAAATTAAGAAAAATTCATTCTCTTTGACCGTTTGAAGCTGCCAACTACTCATCTTCCTCCTTGTTTCCTAGTGAATCCTATTAAGCTAAAATAACCCCTAACTACCTAAATTTCTAACTACTAAAGCTCAAAAATGATGAACTCTGTCTATAATACTTAAACAAGCAGATTAGGCAGGATGCCAAGAAGGATTGGAGAACTCTCAGGTGAAATAACTAGAAGTGCTCAGACTGTAATGGTGAAACAGATTTGAAGGGGATCTGATAATTCCCTGCAACTACATCAATGGAAAACCCCAAGAAAAGAGTGATAACTAAACTCAGTACATTTTTTAATCGTCATTATTATATAAATTGGAAATCAATGTGATCTTTCTGCCTAGGCATTCAATACACCTAGGCATTCAATTCAATTTTTAATGTTGCATCCTATGCAAGCCTTTTATGTGGTCTGTGTTAAAAAACCTATTTCACTGAGTAGGCAGTAATGAATTGCTTAGCCTAGGATGTTTTCTGGTGCTGGAGCACTTTAAGGATAGCCATAAAACCCCACAGCAGAAACTCCAAAAGCCACGCAGCACCTCATTTTCATCTTAGCTTCCTCCTACCTTTGTTTCTTAGAGGCAAAAATTGTTATGAAGCCTGCTGATGACATGAGCTTGGACATTAAACATATGAATGAGATAACAGAATGAAATCATAAACTTCTTAAACTTTCAGATAAATACTGGTTTAACATTCACACAGATTATACATCTTTAGGTATGCCAGTTAGACGTATTTACCCTATGTCAGCCTTATTATATATTTTGGCCATGAGTAAAGGTTTTAATTAGTAACAACATAATAGAGTGACATAATCTGGAATAACAATGCTAGCAGTCAGCAGACCAGTCCAACAGATCTGAGAGAGTAAGTTCAAATACAAAAGAAGACCAGCAAGACGTACTATTGTGAAAACGTTAATGGAATTATCTGAAAACTACAAATGGTTCTCGAGGTCCTTGGTATCTCATGGCTTTCAGTATGGGTCCCAACCTCTCCAAGTACATTTTGTAAGTGAACGTGTGGTGTGGGCATGGGAAAGGAAGAGAGTGAGGAAAAGGTAGCTGAAAGCTGCAGGAAGGACATTAGGTTCTTCCCTAGATGATGTGCATTTCGGCATATAGAGGCAGCAGAACCCAGTGTTAGGAAGGCATGCCTGGGGACAGGGTGAGGCACACAGCCCAGCATGTCTCTGCTGCTGATTACCTATGCAGACCTAAAGCTGAGAACTCTTGGCCCATTCAGATTTGCTCCCAAAATGTTCCTTTGAACATTTTGAACCTTGCTTCACTTAGGACACCTTCTTCAATTCAGAAGCTAGTTTGTCTGGAAAAGTCCTTTAACTCGCTCAGGCTTTTCCAAATTTGTGAAGAAGACATCACAATTTAATTCCGCAAATATTTTTTAGAAGAATGAGCAAAGGTAAAATCACAATTACAGTGTTGTACCTTTGAACCTCAAGAGGAAAATTTTTAAATATTAACCTGTGAGCGTCTCCTGTTCCAGTGTCCATCTCTATGAAAGTATAAACAAGGATGAAGATGAAGGCCACAACACCAACAGGTGCTCAAGGACGGTGGAAACAAGACAGACTTGCAGTAAGAAACCAACATACAAAAACACAGTTCAGTGTCTAGCTCTACCCACGTCTCTCAAATTTCTTCTAGCTGCACCAGAAAATCAGTCTCATCTGGTAAATGACTGGTAAAGAAACAATAATTGTTTTCTGCAGAAGACTAATCTTGTCAGATATCCCTTTATCCTCTCTAAACTAGAAGGTCATCTTTCCAAATTAATCTTTCTTTGCATGAGAAAGACAAATGTTGAACACACAGGATGAATTTGAAGATTCAAACAACAAAGCATCCAAGACTGTAAAATTTTGAATTTGAGTCTATATAAAGTGGATCCAGAAAGAAGCAGAATAAAAGAATGCAGTGCTAAAATCCTGCATAATTTTTGAAATTCCAAAAAATGAAGAACGCCTGTTTCCACAGAATTTGCCTATGACCAATGAAGTGACTTTAGCCTATTACATTAAATCACTATCCCTAAGGGTATTTAAAAGATGTATAAACAGTATTTGGGGACATGATCTAATGGTGGACTTGGCACTGCAGGGTTAACAGCTGGAATCATTGATCTTAGAGGCCTTTTCCAACCTAAATGATTTTATGATTCTAAACATTTTATCAAGTATTACATGAAAATAATTAAAAAGAATCTGTACAAAGATGTACTTCACAGTTCTCAAAAATGAAGAGCAAACCAGTAAGAATCAGAATGATGAAAATTCAGTGCACGACCTGACTCCTCTTACATGCAAGAGTATATATAATTCATGGAAACCATAAAAAAGTTAAGTTTCCATGAATGTCAGTTATTTAAATCACAACACATTCTGACTACATAGGACAACATGGATTAATAAAATGTAGCATCACTGGAAATCTTTATATCTGAGTGTTAATTAAAATCTGGCTTCTGTATTTTGCTTTGCTGAGCAGTTGCTACTAAAAAAATAATTTCATAGCTCACACATTGAAGTATTTGCAATATTATACAACTATATAGGATTCAAAGTAAATAACTTAAAGCTATATCTACATGCTGTGTGTATATATTTGCAAACCTGACATGCAAGATGTAGGCAACAAGGTTTTAAAGGTTTCATTTTTGTAGGGGGTGCATCCCCTCCTCACCCATAGAATTCTCCAGTGCAGTATTAAGGCACATGTTCTGACTCTACTGGTTTGATTGCCCAACTTTTCAAACACTCTATATTTTTTTAATATAGAGTTAAAATGTTTTCTGGATTAAAATTATTTCATGGTTCAAACTCACTGGAAGAAAAGCCTGCAGAAAGACAATTGTGAAAGAAACTTTAAATTCTCCCCATTTTGTATGTAAACCATGAGAAGAAATAGTAATAGGATTAGAATTGTATTTTTGCCTCAAAATGTCCTCATCAGGAATCTAAGTAGGGTTCCAAAGGTAACTGAAGCTTGGATACTTTGTAACTTTTCCAGGCATTTTTCCATTGAATTCCTTGTACATATAAAACTGAATCACCTGTTATTAAAGCTATTCTATCTTCA
>VZTT01067944.1:20828-32510 GCA_013400855.1 Buphagus erythrorhynchus
AACAAGAGAAGTCATTGCTTTGAATATTTTCTTTGACATTACAGGATATAAGAATGCATGTCTTAGGAGCTGAAAGGCTGGTTTATAGTTTCAGCTATGATAAATTTCAGTAATGCCATAAGAAGTTGTTGGCATTTTTTGCCCTTCAAAGCATTTTATTTTCTTGAAATGTCTACTAAAATTTTTTTTNGAATAATTATCTTCACTTTATGGTGATATTTGAAAGTTTGTGATAACAAAGGAACAGTAAACCAAGCTGGTTTTGCATAGCAGGTCAAAACGCACAGTAAAAATAGTGTGATGCTTCTTTTGGGATTGGTGTGATGGCAATTGCACCCCCACAACTTTAATTTTGGGAATCCTTTCAGTCACTGCAATTCACTTTAACAAGTTCATTCATTCAATCTTAAATGTTCCAGACCTAAATGCCCTGTAATTAGCTCTGCTTTCTTTGCATATATTAAGGGGAAGAATAGGCAAATAATTTGAAGCAGGCTACAAGACTAATGACATATGCTGACAGGACAGGCCCTAGTGATGGTAATCCAGAGGAGGCAGCACACGCACTGAGAAACAAACCCCACTAAACTGAAAACAGTGCTAGAATTCAAACCAACCTAATTCAGTCAAATACAGCTGTGCTGCAGACTGTCCATAGACCATCTTTTGGAAGACTCATTAGAAACAAACAAAATAACAGTGACCATGTTTTTTATTTAATGTTTGATTCTGTCAGTATCCATATTATGAATCAATTATGTATATTATATAGTCTTTAATAAAAATATGATGCCAAGAACATCTGAGGGAAGTTGAAAACTACATGTCGCTTTTTGCAATGTATGTAACAAAGCGCTGTTTCAAACTGTGAATACTTACGGTGGACTTCAGGGCTGTTTTTTAAGAAAACCTAAAAACTGGAATGCCTTACTGTGAAGGAATAGAGAGAGAGAGAGGAAGGAACACACAATTTTTCTCCTTTCCTGTATGAGAAATGTTCCCATCTACCAATGACAGATATGTGCATTATGAAGAAACCCATAGTACATGACCTGCTCTGAGATGTTGCAGTCAAACAGAATTCAGTATTCCCATTATTGACCTTAACTGAAGGTACATCCTTGAGGATGCAGTACGACATTGATGGTAGTGATAGAGAATGGGGAGTCTTAAAAAGATTTGTTAAGATGATTTGGTCATGCTTGTCAAATCTCAGGCATCTCTGACTCATTTCATTATTTTTATATTTTACATTGAATCTTGGGATATTTTATACTGGATGCTAGGCTGGAAGACTGAGTACTACAATACAAATTTAACCTTGTGCAAGATGGCCCAGGCCTGCAGAGGTTGGCAATGTTTCCTGAACCATGAATGTGTGTGAGTGGTTGATACTCACTTTGCCTCATGTTGCTGTCAGTTCTCCAGTGCAGCTCAAGTGTAACTTCAAAATCTGTCCTAAAATTTTGGAGAAATAATCTGTGCATGCAAAAATATGGGGAAAATCAAGAACTAAACCAAACTGTAAGCCCTTGGAACCTTGCCACCAGCAACAAATATTTGGTAATTCATATGAATAGAGAATTCTTTTGTTTTGGCAGTTAATTTGCACAGTAGTAGGAGAAATTGCATAATTGCATCCAATGTCTCCCAAGCTATTTACTGTTGAATCAGATTTTTTTCCAAGTGTCGGTGTTTTTAGATGCTATCAGAAATTAAGAGTTTAATAATACACAAAAAAATCAAATGTTAAATCTGTTTAATATAAGCTTTAGTATATTAATTGAATAGAATAGTCATCAGCCAGTATTTCCAAAAGAAAAGAAAATCTTGCCAAATGCAAGCAATACAGGGGAAGATATGCTTATACAGAAACAATTTTCACATACCTGTCTTTAACATTCATTACCTTTCCCTATGAGTCTGTCTTTATTACAGCAAAATAGATCATAAACAGACACTATTTCAGCCTTACTCAAAAATCGTAAAAAATGGGTTTAATCAAAATCAGCCTTCCATAACTAAAGAAGGAATATGAATCAGTGTGTGGGGGTTAACCTTGCTGACTGCCGATTGCCAAATCATCCATTCTCTCACTCCCCTTTATCAGCAGGACAGGAGGGGGAAAAATATATGAAAAGGGTCATGGGTTGAGATAAGGACAGGGAGATCACTTACAAATTACTGACACAGGCAAAACAGACTAGACTGGGGGTAATGTATTTAATTTACTGTAAATTAAAAATAGAGTAGAATAGTGAGACATGAAAACAAAATTTAAAACACCTACTCCCAGCCCACTTTTCTGCTGAGACTCAAGTGCATTCCTAACTCTTCTGTCTTCCCTCTGAGTGGCACAGACAGGCAGGTAATAGGGGTTCTAGTCAGTTCATAACCTTTTCCCTCTGTCACTCCTTCCTTGTCACACTCTTCTCCTAATCCAATGTGGGTTCCTCAAAAATGGGATAGACCCCTTCATTAATTTCTTCAGTGTGGATCCTTCCCACCAGCTTCCTGAACTGCTCCAGCACGGTGCTTTCCGTGGTGTTCTTCAGGAATGGTTTGTGTTCCCTACATGACCACAGCTCCTGACAGAAGACCTACTGCTGTGCTCCTCCACGGGTACTTGAAGCACCTCCTCTTCCACCTTCTTCATCAACCTGGGTGTCTATAGGGCTGTTCACTTCTTTTTCCTCTCTCTCACAATTGCTACACAACATTTTTTTACCCTTTCTTAATTATGTTATCACAGATGGGTCATCAGTTTGGATCAGGGGCTCAGTTTGGTCCCATTTAGGGACCTTTCAGAGCTGGCTGGAACCAGCTGTGTCCAACATGAGGCAGCCCCAGGCTTCCTCTCACAGAAGCCACCCCTTCAGCACTGTGCTGCCAAACCCCTGCCATGTCAACCCAATACAATGAGTTTAACAGCAAAAGACAATGCAAGGCATTTCGCTGAATCCTGTGTGATCTTCTACAGGCTTTTTCATTCTCCAGTTGTAGAGCTTCACTGTAAGGCAACAGCAAAACTGGCAGTGGTAACAGCGGTAGTCAAATTTTCTGTGGAAAAGATTGTCCAAAATGCTAATAGGAAAACCAAAATTATTATTCTGAAAGTATTTCCTTAATATATTCTTCTTTAGAAAGACAAAAAAAAACACAAAAAAAAGATGTAAATTGCTTCCCTGGAATGAGCATGCATCACATCTTTTACTTCTCTTGTGACAATATAAAAAATATGGAAAATACAATGTCAAAAAAAGCCCCAACCAAAAATGTAATAAAAAATATATGAGCAACAAATAAAGAATGAAACTCTGTCTTACATATCACAATAGATATAAGAGAATAATCCACCTAATATAAAGGCTGTTTTAATATGTCACGGGTTTGGCATTAGCCAAAGGTTATACAAACCACCACATAATATTAGAATGTTCAGCATCTTTGGAGTAGTTGTTTAAAGATAAAAGGTTGTTCTGTCAGATTTCACAGGAGTGTAGATACACAGCCAGTATTTATCTGAACACTAAAGAAATACTCAAATCTGTCACTTACATTTCTGCTTTCCTTCAGTCAGTCATACTCCTGTTGTTGGCTCTAGCAAAAAATAACCTTCTTGAGATAATTTCTGTACAATCTATATGGATGTGAGTACGCCATTCTTTACGACAAAAAAAAATTCATGTGTCTTAAGATTATATTCTGTTAAAACAACTTACATATGAAGAACATTTTATTGAATTCACAGCAAAGATGTTATTGTCCAGTTTTACAGTAACTCAGAGCAGCCATAGGACTCTAATAAAAAAATTAGGAGTCCTATATTTTAGGTTTAGAAAAAAGAGAAGAACACACACCTTCCGCCAGAAGCATGAATCTACTTCGGAACTACCAGTTTTTTAGGTGCTTTGAGAGCAAATAGGCTATTAATTTCTAAAGCACAAAAACCTGTGTTTGTTTCAGAATCAGTGGGAATAAAGGCCAATTTCTATACACCAGTTTTAGTTGTATCAAGGATAGTACTTTATGAAATTTTACAAATACTCTGGAATTTTCCCTCTAAAGAGTACACCAGTCATAGAAATCTGCCATCTCTTTTTTGAAAACTCAAAGTTCTGGATAAAGCATCTGAAAGGGTTGGTAAACAAACGTTTGGATAATATTGAACAGTATCTATGAATACTTTTCTGGAAGGCTACTTGTATAAGCCTGGTGAAAACTCCCTGGATTCTACCTGTTCAGATCTCCCTATTACAGTGTCTGCCTCCAACAGATGGTAAGAGACAGTTTCATGTTCAGCCTCCAATGCTGTTTCTCTCATGAAAGTAGAAAATCACACTAAAAGGATGACAGAAAAGTTACTGTCAAAGCTGTTATTGTCAAAATTAAAAAAAAAAAATCACACAGTATGGAAGTGAAAAAATCTGTGCAGTAGTTATTGCATATAGATGCATCTAACAGAAATTTGGTTGTGGACATGGAAAGCAAGAGATGATAATTCACTGGTTTGCTCAGCTGCCACTACTTTTTTTTTTTTTTTTTTGTCATTTTTTTTTCTTTTTCTTTTTGTATAATTCTTCCTCAACAGAGAGAGATGAAATGGGAGAATGTCTTCTGAAAGACAGAAATATGTGCGTTTTTAAAATGCTTCATAAAAGTAAAACATCTAAAAATAATTATTTGATCCTAGAGAGATAAAGGAGACAATAGTGGAAAAAATCCTTCCTGAAAAGATCTTCACTGATGTTCATTTACCAGTGAATGAGCACACCCTTTAATGCTGTTTTTCTGGGAAATGAGAAAGTGTGTGTAATTGATATGAATATAAATGTGATGCCTTAGTCAACAAGCTGCACAGGTAATAAGCTCTCATGGCCAATAGTGTCTGGGAAAATGTCACATGATACATAACAAGGTCAAATATTGTTTCTGAAGCAGATATTATTTTAAAGAATTGTGGTATTTACTCAACCATTCTTTCTAACAGCAGAATCTGTTTCAATGGTAGGAGCTTCATTTCAGGGAGCTGGGCAGTATGAAAGTAAGCAACTTAAAGAATTCTGTCCTTTAAATCTGTGCAAGATATATTTCTTACGTGTTACCATTTAAAATGGTGAAAGACTCTGCTATGAAAGCTAAGTGATTTATTACCTTGATATGGAGCACAGGTGAACATATTTCTTCCTTTTTCACTGATACCATTAAGAAGTATTGTTTCATTTATCTTATATATTCTACCTTCATTTATCTTACATATTTTACCTTCAACATTTGTTAGCAAGCTGCAATACAAACTTCTTAAAGAAACTTTTGATACTCAAATAATGAGATTTCTCTGTAAAAAAAATACAGTTCTAGAGACTCTGGAACATCGTTCGTTCCATTCCTTCTGTAGGAAGAATATTAAAAATAAATTTAAAAATAAATTAGTGGATAATCTTGAAGGAAAATAAACATTGGGCCCATCTTATTAACTATCCTCTCTTTTTATATGTAAATAAACTAAAAGCATTTTTATATGTAAACAAAATTTAAAATTTCTTAGTTGCGTAGTATATGATAGCAGCTGAAAATATTTCCTACTTCAAAGTTCATGCTATTGAATGATAAATTATATTATTTCTTGACTCATTTGGTAAATAAATCAACCACATAATTAGTAGTGCAATTAAGCCAAGCAAACTAAAATAATATAAAGAAAATCAAAATGAGAAATTGCAGGAACCATTCAAGAAAAAATATTAAAAACAATCTAATTTTTATATATGAGAAAGCAAATAATTCTCCCCTTGCCTCCCCCAATATGTCAAGAGCTGCAGCTAAGCTCCTTGGGGCAAAACTTAGAAATTCAGCAGAGAATGGTTTACATAAAACAAGTGTTTACCAGGCTGGAAGATATTCTCTGCGCATTTCTGTAATGGCTTTCAGTGAAGTTGTGGTAACAGTATACATGGGAGATATATGGAGCTAAGAAATCCAAGGGGAGAAAAAAAAAAATATATATTAGCTAATGTAAAATCTGGTAGCTAAAGTAAAATAAATCATAAGATCTGCCTTCTCTTCCTAGCTTCGTCACAGGACTCACAACAATCTGTGAAAATTAATTAAAATATAATTATTTCTACTACTGAAGGCAAACTCTGAAAAATCAAAAATGTCTTAAATAAAAAAAATGTTTCCCTGGCTATCCTTTCATGTTATTACTGTTACATAGCAATGCTAACTGTCACTGAGCTTCTAGGTATTCCTGATAGCTCCAACCAATAACAGTCTGTATATCTAACAAAGTGTTTCTGCTTCATTATAGAGTCATCAAACAATTAAGATTTGTCTGAGGAACCAAGAGCTTTTCTCTGAACTACCTCTTAAGTGGTTTTTTACCTGGAAAAAGAAGTGTGAATAAACAGCATGTGTTTCTCTTCATTTGGATGTGTCATGTAAGTTAAAATGACATAAAAATATTACTATGATAAAAATTATGTTAGTAACAAATTTTCTTTTTCAAACAGTTAACTGATTCCAAGCAAGCAGCAACCACGCTTCTGCCATGCTTATGCTTTCCAGGAATTGCTGTAGAAAATAACTTCTAACAGAGAGTCTAATTTTTTTCAATTGCAAGAAATCTCACGTGCATTTTGTTGAGGAATGCATCTGGTCTAGGTAGCTGGGCTCGAAAGCTGCGATGGAGATGCAAATTGTGCTTGGGTGGGAGTCTGAGACAAGAGGCTGTGAACTGTTAAACTTTGGGATAACAAAGGGCATGAATTCAGGTGACATCAGCCAGGTGAATAGACACAGGGACACACATCTGGAGCTTGGAATTGCTGATCTTTTGGGTAAAAGAGATGAAAGGGGGTGAGAGCCAGTGAGCTGATTGGACATGGAGAGGGGCAGGAGCGGGGCCCCAGGAGCAAGAGCGAGACCTGCGGACAGACTGTGAGGATACAAAAGCCGTGGGGCTCCTGTGCTGGGGGTCCCTCCTCAGAAGCACCGGCTGAGCTGTTCCTGTGTCACCGCACCGTGAATAAATGGCGTTATGGAAGGGGACCCGAGGCCCTGCGCTGGGAAGGCCGGGTGGGAGCGGTGAGGAGCGCTGCTGTGCCTGCTGTCAGTGCGCGGTGCAGGGAGCCAAGGGGGCTCCCTCGGGGCTGGAGCTGCGGCTGCCGAGGGGCTCCGGCCCCTGCAGCGACAGGCTCCGGCCTTGGGAGGGTGACTGCAGAGGATCCAGAATGGGAAGTCAGCATGGGAAATTGCCTTAACGATTTAAAATTTCAATTTAAATTTAATTTTAATTGTAAATGTTTCATCTATTCATACATACATTAGGAGACGCAACATCCCCATTCCATAAAGAAAAAAAGAACCAGCGTAGTAGAAGGCCAATACATATAAATATACACATAGTTTAACCCACATAAAAAGCTCAAGGGTATTACCAAGGCCTCTGTTATAGTGGTAAAACTAATTCATGCAAAATTTTGTACTGACCCCAACAAGTGGACCATGTTCTGTGCTACAGAGAAATGGCATATTGTATGGAATGTCACTTTTGGTGAGTTGGAGGCAACTGTCCTGGCTATCTCACCTACCAACTTCTCCAATGTAATGTTGGTGAGACAGTGGTGATGCTGTGCCAGCACTGCTCAGCAGCAGCCAAAATGCTGGTGTGTTATCAACACCTTTTCAGCTACTAATACAAACAACAACACTGTGGCTGTTATGTGGAAAATCTTAAACTTAATCTCAACCAGACAAGATTCACACCTCCTGTCCCGAAATCTTAGGATAAATTATTACTCTCCCATTCTTCCTACACTGAGCTGACTTCATCAGCTCTCTTTTGATATGACTGTAATTTGTTTTTTTGGGACATAGAGGATACTGCTCAGACTTTTACTGAATCAGCATGCTAGGCTCATTTACCTTTTGCATTACGAGCAGCATGGATTTAAATTAATTTTTCACCCTGAAAACTTTTGCTAATTTTTATTAAAATATTAAAGCTACCACTGCCTGACAATTGTGTCTGGCTTCTGAAGTACATGACATGACTAGCAGCTATTTTTTTATATCAGAAGTGAGTGGAAAATATATATATAAAAATTCTACTCTTCTTTAAGAAAAACAGCCGAAAGGTTTGTAGAGTTAAATCTCTCACTGTGAAAATGTTAAGACCTTGGCTCACTTTGTATGTGGCAAACCTCCAGAAGTCAGCACGCTCTTTGGAGGTGAACCCTTCAAGCTTAGCTCCTTGGTATTGATTGTGACATTTTCTTGTCAACATGAACATCCAATATCCAACGCAGGCAATATTTCCAATTAAGTTGTATAGACTATGGACAGCATAAAGTTAAACAAATGTGCAGTGTCAGAGCACAGGCAAAGTGTAGCATCTAGTTTTAATAAACTGAAAACAATCCAGCTGACAATATTCCCTAATTTTACCTTTGACTTGGTTTATGTTTTGTTCCATCCAGCATTCCTCTTTTTATCATTACTTTAGCTTCTGCTTTTGTAATCTTTCTTTTTTCCCCAACTGAGTGGCTTCACAGAAGGCTGCTTCAGTGAACTCAGCAATAATCCTCTCATTGGCAGCAACGGTCTAGTATCAAGCTCATCTCTAGCAAAGTAAAATTTTTATTGCTATTGTTCTGTTAAGTGCTGGATACTCTTCTCTAGCTGTATAATTCAAGTATTAATTCTTCACTAGACTCACAGATTTTAAAGCATCAAGAAATCAACACGATCAGCTAATCTAGTATCTTGCATAGCATAAAGCATATAATTTTGCTTCATTTTTGTAATGCATTCATTACTTTCAGCTATACTATCTCTTTTCAAAAGTCAGTTCTCTTGAATGAATGACATAATATAAAGTAGAATGTGTCCTGGTCTTTTATAAGTTGTTGAAATGGCTCATTAAATCACAAACCAGTTATACTTCAATTTTCACTATGTTTCATTTATGATGAAGTCACCTCTGAAACTTCTCTTGGATAAGCTGAAAAGCATATCTTTGTTTGGGTCACTGTTAAATCATGAATACCTTTACCTGTGTTTTATGAAGCTGTTTCAATCTGCCATCTTTTCTCTAAAGAGCTTTACTCAGTCAGTATTCAAGTAATGACCTCACTAATGTGGCAATACAATTTCCCTCTTTCTACTCAATAGTCTTTTGCTTATTGAGACTCAGTAGTCTGAAGATATTGTCTGCCATAGGTATGTTCAAAGTGCTTTATGACTACTCACATTTCAAAGAGATTTGAGTTTTCCCACGATTTTATTTGGTTAGTTAGCTTTTTTTGTGTTTAACTGTCTTAAAGGGCAAGAGAATTTACTTGATGAGTATCACAGAGTTGTCTGTATAAAAGCCAATATTTTTGTTATCCATTGAGTTCACTAGTAATGACTTTGCATATTTTTCTACAGACCTTCCAGCTACTCGATTATTGTCTCAGAAGTTTCTGAATTTTTTTAAAACGGCCTCTCTTTTTGCTTCTTTTTTGTTGTTGTTGTTGTTGTTGTTGTTCGTTTGTGTTTTGTTTGGTTTTGTTTTATTAGTGAATATAGAGGGAAAAACCCATCCTCTAACATGTATTCTTGTAGAACAGTCTACAGCTTCCTTTAGTAGAATTCCCACTATCAGAAAACAAAGAGATGGAGATACTGTGGAAACAGCAAAATCAAAAAGACAAGTGCAGGAAGTTGTAATTATACAGTCATTTTGGTGTCAGAGTTTCTGTGTTCAAATGGAGATTGGTATGTCTGTGGGGCACATCCTGGGCCTGCCCTGTGATCTCACAGGCTCCTGATAAACTTTGACCAAGCTGACTGAGCAGTGAAGCATCCCTTGATTGGATCAACTGGGCCATGGGTCACTCCCTGATTGACCAGGAGGACATGCTAAAGGTGGAAACAGCCAGAAATATCAGCTGCCCAATCAAGGTGGAAAACAAAGGATAAGCCATTATCATTAGTTACGTTGTTAAACCATTTTCCTGAATTGTAGCCTGAGTGGTGTGGTACCCTTGTGAATTGTAGCCCCAGAGGAATGGTATCATTGTTACTGCACTTTGGGGGAAAAAAGCCCAGTAACAGCCAACATCCATCACAGGCAGGATAGAAACTTACTGCTGACAGAAGTTATTTTCTTGGGACCACAGGAGGGTGTGCCACCACCTGCCTCTGAATGTGACACCTCTCAAAGCTCTCAAAGTCAGTTGTATTTGGAGGCCTGGGCTGATGGTCCCCACCCTCACCTTGATGTCCCGTCCCCGTCCCCCCCACCCATCTGTGGGGAAACACAAATGGATTTGAGTGGGGTTTCTCTGAATTTGAGGGGAATTTTTGATAGGCACCTTTCCACACATAGAAAAAGCTGTACGGAACATTTTACCTCTGTGTGTTTGAATTGGGTATTGTATGAATGTGTGCTGGTTTTGTCTGGGTTAGAGTTAGCATTCTTCCAGCGGCTGGTATGGGGCTGTGTTTTGGATTTGTGCTGAAGACAGGTTGATAGTACAGAGATGTTTTTGTTACTGCAGAGCAGGGCTCACGCAGAGCCAAGGCCTGTTCTGTCCTTCATACGGCCACGCTGGTGAGGGAGTTGGGGTTGCATGAGAGCCTGGGAGGAGACACAGCCAGGATAGGGAACTCAAACTGATCAAAGGGGTTTTCCAGATCATATTAAGGGGGAGGAAGAAGGAGGAAAAGAGGGAATGTTTTGAGTGATGACATATGTCTCCCCAAGTCACTATTATGTGTGATGGGACCCTGCTGCCCTAGGGATGGCTGAATACGTGCCTGCCCATTGGAAACAGGGAACTAATTCATTGTTTTGCTTTGTTTGTGTGCATGGCTTTTGCTTTCCATATTGAACTGTCTTTATCTCAACCCACAAGTTTTCTTTTACCCTTTTGATTCTCTCCCCAGTCTCACTGGTGTGGGAGTGAGCACGCAGCTGCCTGGGGCTGGGTTGAAAACAGAGGTTAAAACATGACAGAATGTTACTATTTCAAATCTATAGTTAAGTCATTGTTGTAACTGTAGTGAAATCCACCAAATCACTTTGTAAATGTTAAAGTACACACTGATTAAGAGCTGCTACACACTTTTGCACCCTTATCTTTCCATCCAAATCCTTTTTGCTCTTACTTTTGCACTCCTGGCTTCCATGTAAATAATTCAAAATTACTTCTAATTTGATCTTCCTGTGTATTAATGTTTTTTAGCAAGCAATAGAGTGAACCTTGCCACTGAACTCTGTAAAACTGTATTTTCACAAATTCATAATAAACCCTGTTTTTGACAGTACCATTGAAAATGTTTCTTAAAGTGGCCAAACAACTCCTCCACAATGTTTCAAAACAAGTTTGTTTTTTTTTTAACTTTTGTATTTAACTTTGTTAATAAAGATATAAGATTAGATCTTGCAGAAAACACAATTTGATCTATTTTACTTACTAGCTTTGAGGTATTAAACATAACTAAATTTCAGGAATCCTGAGTATTCCTTGAACAGAGTTAATCTGCCATTTCAAAGACACAGCAAATTAGGCATGTAATCACTGTTTACCAAACAGAGTCGTAGAATTATTTTCATAATCTTAGAAAAATTTCCAAAAGTTTAGAAGACTATATCCAGTATATATATATATATATATATATGTGTGTGTGTGT
>VZTT01067944.1:32704-46768 GCA_013400855.1 Buphagus erythrorhynchus
TATATATATATGGAGGAAACAAAAAGATGAGTAGAAGAAAAATTATAGAAGGGGAAAACCCTAAAAACCAGAGAAGTAATTTGAATTGCAGCATTGGGAATGAGGGAATAACTTTATGGTTTTGTGAAAACCTCGACATTGTAGTTGGATGAGGTTTAAATTGTAAAAGGCTTTCCATATTAATGGGCAATAACAAGGTTGCTAAATAACAGTATGATAGATGTTAAATCAGCAGGTCCAGATAATTTTGCCTGCAAGTGCTGTAAAGAGTCAACTGAGCAGATCTCTTGATCATCAGTGATGATTTTCAATAAGTCTTGGAGCACTGGAGCATTTCCAAAGGGTTGGAATGAAGCTAATGTTGTGCCAATATTTTAAAAGTGTAAATGGGACATCTAATTATAGACCTGTCATCCTGACATTGATCCCAGACAAATTATGGAACAAGAGATATGGGATTTGATGAATAACCTATTAAAACAGGATAATATAATTAATGGCAATCAGCATGGGCTTATAGGAAAGACATACTTTTGAACTTGCTTGTATGCTGGTCAGGAAAACTATCACTGAACTTGTATAAGGATGATGCTGATGAACTTGTTTTACTTCTATAGGTCATTTGCTTTCATACTGAACATGCTGATTAACAAAGAAGAAATTGCAAACACCAACATTACACAGACTAAACTGAATAAAATGTTCTAACATGTAGGTTTTAATATACTGTATTTCAAGAACTATCAATGAGCATGTGTTCTAAAAAAATGCCAGAGGGTTTATTTTTGCCCTTATTTGCAGCCTCAGTATAACAGCATTATTGCTGGGAAAAAAATAATGGATAACACAGCAACAGGAAGAGGGATAAATGAGGAAAAGGAAAGACTGCTGACAAGCAGTTGGAATTCACTAGATATCAGGTATAAAAAATCATTTATTATAGACCATGAAAATTATGTATCTTGGGACAACAGTGTAAAGAACACTCCTAAAATGGGACCTCTATCCTAAGAATTAAAACTAAATCCTTGAGGATGATGAACAGCAATCCACTCTACCTGGAAAAGCCTAATACAATCCTGGCCTGTGAAGGATTCAGCCTCTTTCTTGGAATATGTAGGCTACCTCTGTACTCCTCAATTAAAGAAGGACACTCATATATTGAAAAACAAGTACCGAGAAACATTGCAAACATATCTAAGCATCAGGAAATACATCTTACACCTAACCTTAAGGAACTGTTTTAAAAATTTTCTGATACAGCAGTTCCTGTGCATCTTTTGGCATAGAGAGCACAGCAACAATTCTAGTCAGCTTTTATGACTATTCCCAAATTCAATCTGCTTAAGAATTACAAAAGAAGGCAAAGGATTCATTTGACTATAAGCTGTCTGTACTTACATTCAGAACAGAAATATGGCTGTGGAAATATGTGATAACCAGAATCCATTTACCAGACAGTGAAGCTTCTCTTTTTTTTCTCTCTCTAAAATCATACATTAATTCTAACAGAAAGCGTAGTTATGTCATTGGTTGTGGGCTTGTTTGACTACAATAATTTCCCCTCCTAATTGACTTCAGCAAGTCAGCACTGATACATCATTCCCACAGATTTTGCTTCTGCTAGGTGCTGTCCTGGGTCTTATTTAATTCAGTAACATTTATGAGATTTATGGTTGATGACAATCCACTGTATAAACCCAACTTTAAATACTCAAATTTGAATGAATTATTTCCGTGCCCTTTTAATCTTCTTACTCATCAAAAATAGAAAAAGAAAAGAAAAAAGAAGAAAAAAAAAAAAAGAAAAAACAAACCCACTTAAACAAAACCCCACCAAAATCTACAGAGTAATTGTAGCCAGTAGTAAAAGGAGTAACACAGACGACTTCCTGGGCAACAGATATTGACAGTTTAATGTATAAAGTCAGAACTTGCTCCTCAGTTTAGCTTGTTTTCATTCAGCTTTTAACAAATTTCCTTTCCTTTGGAATGAAGCATATGAAGTATTATATTACAAGTTGTTGTTTTGAATTCTAGAGAATATTATGTATTTCTGTATTTTAGAGAATAAATAATAGGTGTTCTTCTTTATGACTAAAAAATAATGCTATGCAATGATTCCATTTCACTTTTCTGTCTATGCAATAACCTATTTTGAACTCCTTCTCTAAGACTTCAGGTCTTCTAGCCTACAGTAAAATACAGCAGTTGTTTGAGAGTATTCCCAGCCCTTTCTAAGGAATTCCTGTGAATAAAAATTGTCATATTATAAGCATTAAATTTCACTTTACTGGGTGCTGACCATATCAGTTTCCATTGAATTCGACAAGATATTAACTAAATCTCTCAGTCAGGAATGTCAAGGAGAAACATGATTCCATAATGCTGACAAATTCAGGACTCTTCTGCATAGCAAAAAAAAAAAGTACTTGAAGAAATAGCTGCTTCTTTCAGTGCTGATTCTTCCACTTCTGTCTTTTGATTTTGAAAACAATAGCAATCTAAAATCCAAACTGAAGAAATCTTAAAAAATAAGAATATTTTGAAAATTAAGCTTAGCATAAAACTGAGTTTCCTTTGCAGCTCCAATGCTACCATATTGCACCAGTACTAGTAATGACAAGTGAAGCTCATGCAAATATCTAGAGGCTTTCCATGTAAGGAGAGCTATTGTGGAAAAAAGCAACTAATAAAAGCATTATTTTATGAAATACTGTATAAAACTCTCTAAATACTATGAAAATACGGCAGAGAAGTTAAGGAGCAGAAACACGTGTAAGTATACACTTTTCCAAAGATGCAATGCCAGAGTTAAAGTTTCACTGGAGAATGATTTTTTAACAAGCAATAAATACTTTATCCTGCTATTAATTGATTGGCAAAAACCAGCATAATGACTATGAATATAACAAATTACGTGGTTCCTAAGTGTTTCACAGATGCACACTGCCAAGGTACTGGAGTGTGAAATTAGTGAAGCACTTATGCAATATACAGGCATTGTGAATATGATTATATCTAAGAGATGATTCTAGTAATAACTTGAAGCTCCCGCTAGAACAATTACTCATTTTCACCAGGTGATAAGAGTGACAATTTTAATGTTTAAGGTCTCTATCTTGATCCCTCCAGCATCTGTATGAATGTAGCCAATGCAGCAATGCAGTAGTGTGGAAACAGTTTATTTTCTGTAGAGAGAGCCTATTTTATCTCAATTCTGTGTGGTGTTCTTATGGCTAAAGAAATTTCAGTGTGGCACGCAGAACACTAAGCCATTAATTAGATTTAAAGAATAGGATAGAATAGAATAGTTCAGTTTGAAGGGACCTACAAAAGTCATTTAATCCACCTGCAATATTTTGCTCATATATGTGACAGGCCAAAAGCTACTATTATGTGGTAAATTGACTGCAGAATTTTAAGGTGGGTCAAAATTATGCGTGCCCTAAAATGAAACAGTAAAGAGTATGAAATGAGAAAAAACATCCAGCTAAAGCTACATACTGATCACGAAGTGTCTATCTGGATACTTAGGGTCAGCTGCTCATGAATGAAGACAGATTGTGTGCATGCTTCAATTCATGGAAACGTCACTGTTGATCACTAATAAACCAAAACCAGTCATATTCAGGAGGGAGTTCAGTTAAGTTTCTTTCTGTTTTTTAAGGGGATCATTCTGGAAGATGCAGACTTTCCACCCTCTCAGTAAAAGCACAACAAGAAAACCTGTATGGACAATGCTCTCAGGTACATGGTGTGACTCTTGGGGTGTCCTGCAGAGGGCCAGAAGCTGGAGTCAATGATCCTGATGGGTCTCTTCCAACTCAGCATATCCTATGGTTCTATGAATTGAGACCTGGATTAAAAAGAAACAGCAGATGTATGAAGAAGTATATTGAATTGTGCAGAGTTTTGACCTTTGCAACAATCTTCAGTGTATCTCAAATAAATATTCAGTGTGAACTGACAGCCCTGTGCAGTGAACATACCATCAAGCATTCCTAGAGTTCCAGTAGACAAAGTCTGAGCTTTAAAAGAATCCCTATCTATAAATTCTGTAAATTCTCTATCTATAAATCTATAAATCACAACAATGTACAATCACAATATTTAAAGTTATTTTTATACAGTCACTGAATTGACATAATCTCTTATTCTATCACTGCAGCCAACTTGCATAGAGCTTCTCAAGTCCTAATGTTTGAAAGGAAGAAAACCTCCAAAATGTCTTTAAATATAGGCCAGAAAATATCTTATTTTTCAGGCAAATGCAATCACAAATACACAGAGGTAGTTGTCCTAGGCATCTTTAACTTTCTACTCCTTTGTATTGATGTCCTCAAGCAAGAATTCTTAATTTCATTTGGAACATATTGCTTACTGAATTATAAATCTAGAAACACTGACAACTAGCCTGAAGTAAATTTATTTTAATATAATCTGAAACTTTTATTTGGATCCTATCTTCCTCAAATGGCAATATAATCACCAAGAAAATTTGCATGATTAGCTGGAAAACCTTTTAGTGCTACACACAAACACATGAAAACACATGCTGGCTTATTTTTTTCTGTATTTGAAAATGAAACTGAAGACAGTCCTTTCTTGTTGAACCTAAGATTCATGAGTCTACAGAGTAATACCATTTTTAAAAAAACATTTGATGGAGCAGATAGATGGCTCAGATACTCCTATAGCTTTCACCTTTCCTCATAATTTTAATAATAAAAATGGGTGGGATCAGTAAAGGTCTCATTCTAACAACTTTCAAGCAACTTGGCTTTAATATGAGCCACGGAATTAAAATCTGGGAGGGTAATACATTGTTTCATTCTAAGCTGACCATGAACTAAGACAGCTCCAAGAACTCCAAGAGTTCCAGCTGATGGAACTGAAGGTCCTTGTCATCCAGTTAAAGACTCAGGCTTTAATGCAAATTGTATTATATATTGGAAATTATTAGTTTCTCACAGTTGCATTTACAAGAATATATGTGCAAAAATCCACAAGAACACATGTGCAAAAACCCAGAATACATCTACAAATGTGACATTCATATTCCCAGATTTCCTCACTGACCTGACACAGAAGATGTAATAATTTGTAGCAAGGCTTTAAACAAGGCAGAAAAAGAAAAGAAAAGAAAATGTTTTCTAAAAAAAGAGAAAGACTTGTAGGTCAGATAAAGGTCTTGTGCTCAGGAGACCAGTATTCATTTCCTGATTCAATAAGAGATTCATTATATAATACTGAGCATATCTGTGTCTCCATTTCCCATTTTCAGAGTAAAGATAATGCTGTTTAACACTCTAACCACAACATTCCAAAACCTGTTTTGAGTTGCTGAAGCTTTCTAATGATTTTATATTCACAGTTTTGTCCATACAGTCTCTTTCAGGAAGATGTTGAAGGGAAGGAATAAATCAGGATTTCCTTTACCACCAAAAATTTCCTTCTGTGATAATCTAACATGATTGGTTTTGTTACTATCCAGATGGTCTCACTGTATTGTCCTTGTGTTTTCCTGGTAACCCATAGTCAAACTCCAAGGACGTTTCCACTCTGGGGAGTCCTTCAGCTTAAGTATTGTCTTGTTTATTCTTGCTTCTACCAAGGATATCACATTCTCTGTGGCTGTAAATTCTAGCTTCAAGGAAAGTCAGGGATGTAGGCAAATGCATGTAGGTACATCCTTAGAAAAATTTTGGAGCTGAAGAAAAACCCACCAGAAATCTACAGAAAAGGTTTGATAGAAAGATGTGGACAAAAAAATATTTGATGCTCAGCACCCAGTCCACCTCTGCCCAACACCATCCTGTAATTCATAACAGCCCTCGTTAATTACTTATTGCAATTTGTGCCAGAAAAACGTTTAATTTGAGGCTATGACCAGCAAAAAAAAAGAAGTATCAGTAAGTGACATCTTAAAGCACAGAAATAATTTTTTTAAAAAATATTGCTTCTAAAAAAAGTAATTTTTTATCTTATTTAAGCAACACTGCGAAAAGACCATTTCTACACTAAATTATCCCAGCTGGGTGTCTAATGTGTTCTAGTTTTGAAAAAGTGATGCTCCACTGATGCTATAAATTTCACATAAATGTTCTAGTTATTTACCAAATGATTAAAATCAAATATATTATTGTCATATTACAGATTTTTTTTTTATTTTTTTATGGAACTTTAAAAATGCTGCTTCAGACATGCCATTTACTGCTAGTCATCAATCCTGAAAATGTTTTATTCTCATATGGCAATGATGGAAAGTTTTATGAGTCAGCAGTGCCCTGGCAGCCAGAGGGCCAAGCATGACCTGGGGTGCATCAGGCACAGCACCAGCAGCTGGGCCAGGGAGGGGACTGTCCCCTCTGCTCTGGGGCAGCTCCACCTCGAGTCATCAGGGCAGGCTGGAGTTCCACAATGCAGAAAGACATTAAACTGTTAGAGAGTGTCCAAAGGAGGGCAACAAGGATGGTGAAGGGCCTTGAGGAGAGGCTGTATGAGGAGTGGCTGAGGGCACTTGGTCTGTTCAGCCTGGAGGACACTGAGGGGAGACCTCACTGCAGTTACAACTTCCCCATGAGGGGAAGAGGAGGGGCAGGCACTGATCTCTTCTCTGTGGTGACAGTGACAGGACCTGAGGGAATGGCCTGAAGTTGTGTCAGGAGGGGTTTATGTTGAATATTAGAAAGAGGTTCTTCCCCCAGAGTTGTTGGGCACTGAACAGGCTCCACAGGGCAGTGGTCACAGCCTGGCAGAGCTCAAGAAGCATTTGGACAATGCTCTCAGGCACAGGGTGTGACTCTTGGGAATGGTGCTGTGCAGGGCAGGGAGTTGAAAAATGTTCTGAAACTGTATTCACTTGAATAATGTAACAATAATACTGATCATGGAATGTTTTAAGTGACTATTTCAAAAGCATTTTAGATTTTTTATATTGCAGATTTTTATTATGGAGTTTTCTGAGGTGGGGAGATGAATTTTTTCCACTCAAGCTGTTTTAAATTCATGAATGAATTTATACTGATAGAAAAATTTTCATTGGAGCCAAACTCATAATAGATAATTAGTATTGAATTCTTTTCAACCTTCAGTTGGATAAGCTCTCCAAAATTAAGAAAGCAAGTTTAAATGTAGCCCTTTTCTTCTGCCTCAGATATCTGGCTTTGGGTGAGACTTTTCTTTGGGAAGTACCTGACTTTTTCATTGGAGTTTAGGGTTTGTGTAAGGGGATGAGGACTCCTTTGTCAATGTTTTGAGTCAGAAATGGGAGCCAGAAATTGTGAGGCCATAGAAGTGGTGCTTTTTTAAGTACTCTGTCCCTGAGATACTCCCTCCCTTACTTTAGGACACAGATGGGGTTATCTATTATCTAAACAAATATCATTAATCTAAACAAATTAAAAATTTATATAATGGGACTTTTTATATTTGCGTATTTCAAATGTCTTGAGGAATCAACCTTCTGTTGCCTGATCCAAATCAAACACAGGGAAATGTGAGTTCTTCCATTAAATTCCAAAGCATAACCACCAAACTACTGTTTTCAGATGGCACACACAACCTATCTTTTGTGAACTGACTATTAGCTTTAATGCACCATTGATGTGTTTTACTCAGAAACATAGAAGACATTTTGTCTTCCCTGAATGCTAGTAAGTGCTAAATACTTAGTACTTCCCAGCAGTAAGAAAAGCCATCAAGTTCTTCTCAGCAATTTCCTTCTTTATTCACTCTTTTGAAATGTCAATGTGGAAAAAAAAGTTAAAATCAGAGGATATATATTATAAGCATTTTAAGAAAAAATAAAAGTACCAAGCTGGTAAGAAATGCATTACTTGTAAGAGAGGCTTTGCTTGTTATGCTGTTGTCATTTGTTTATGTCTGAATTGCAGTAATTCTTAAATCCTAATCTTAATTTAGGCCAATAGTATACAGACAGGTACTGCATTCTTTAAGTGTGTGCACTTGCTTCAAATTGACATCACATTGACTGGACATGCAGAATCAATTCTTCCTCTAGGATTAAGTGACAAGCAGTAGAGGTGAGGAGAGAAGCACCTGTGTACACCAGTAACTGCAAAGGATGGGCAAGGTAGCACTTTCATACCTCCACCAGATTGTACTGAAAGTCTGTAAACCTGATCAGAGGATTACAGCTCAAATAATCTCAGTGCAAAGAAGTGATCCGATTGAGAATTCCAGTTTGAACATTTTTCTAATTAAATCTGGTAGCTACACATCTGTGTGGATGGGAGTGTGGGGAGGTGGGTGATCATTTTTCTGCTGAAGGCACCCTGAACTTTTCTTCATGGATTTTTTTCTATAATCTCTTTAGGCTTTCATAAAGTTGCATCTTTCATTACAGTGTTGGTCTCTACAGCTTTAGAAAGTCTAAACTTCAAATAGAAGATTAAAAAAAAAAAACCAAAACTAGAACCAACAAAGCTAATTAAACTCTCAAATGTGCTCTAAGTAGCAAAACAAAACAAAACAAAACAAAACAAAACAAAAAAAAAAAAAAAAACAACCAAAAAACAAACAAAAAAAATGTGTTAAAAACCAGGCTCCCCTGCCCTAAATAAAGCATAAATATTTTTCTCTTGTAGAAGTGCTGACACACTGCATTATTTGTTAACCTGAGCCTTCCTAACTCAGTGGGGCACAGAAATGTAATCAATGAGGTATAATCAGAAGATGAAGTGTGGGGCAGAGAAGTCTCCTGTTATGTGCTGGAGGCTGCCAAGGAGCCATCATAACTGCTCATGACTGTCAGCAAAAGAACTTGTGTTGAGCTGATCAGCAAGGTGAAGGCAGAATTTTACTTTTTCTTTTCCCCCAGCATCAGGGTGGATTTATATTGTCAGAATAACTGAATACAGGTAGTGTCCAGAAAAAAGCACCTTCAGACTTCTTCATCATGACCACAAAATATAAAGGTGCTTTACTCTGAACTCAGGTGTACCTTCCACTCACACTTGAGCTAGAGTGCAAGTCCTGTGCACTGCACAAAAGATTCCAGTGTCAGGAGTTTTCCACAAAAGCTGGAAAAGAATTTCAAGGATTCACATATTTTAGCTAAAAATGCGACTGCATGATAAACTGCTACTTCTATTCCTTTCAGACAAACAAAAATATGTAATGGCATATCTATATCTATCTATATCTATATCTATATCTATATCTAATCAACATCTATATATAATCTATATCTATATCTAATCTATAGCTATATCATCTATATGAGCTATATATATATCTATATACATCTCTCAAAGAAAATGTTCCTCTTTTATTTACATTTGTTACAACATGAAGGGAATACATGCCTGCTTCTTTTTAAACAATATTTCAGATAAAGGAGTATTTTGGCCAAAGGGTCTGTGGATTTATTTCTCTTTGAAAAGTAATTTCTTGGTCAATATGGACACATTATCTGTCCATCTGTGCCAGAAATACCCAAGCAAATTTCACCCATTGTGTTTTCCAACATTCCAGAACCCTCTGAAGTGGAAGTGGATCAAAAATAAAGATTTCAAATGTATTAGGACTGATCAAAAAATGAAAATCCACTATGGAAAAATTACTGAAGCTTTCAATTTACTAGGTAACTGTATAATTGAGATATTTCAATTTGTTTATAAAGAAATTTATGTGCAGATAAATATATTAATAAAGACATGGTCAAACTTTTACTCTAGCTGCTCTAACTGAAGCTACTGGATGCTTGAGGGTTTAGGCTCTATGTATAATTCTCATTTATTTTAGATAGAAAATGCTTTCTTATAAAGAAAAAACAACCTTGAATTTTATATGCTCCCACTAACATTTTTAGTGTTTTTATATGTGTTTTGACAAAATTTATTTCATCACAAATTCCAAGCTGTTCTTTTTCCTGTGTTCTCAAATTCCAGTGATTTAGATAAAATTGGATGTAAATCTAGATAGTGTGCATTTCAAAGCCTAATCCACATGAATCAGTGTTGACCAGAGAGAAAATAAAACCAGAATACAATCTCTTTAGTAAGCTGTGGTCATAATAGGCTTAATCACACCAGAAGTCTACTTCTTGATTTCTAGAGTTGCTGCATTCTAGAAACTGAAACTTAATTATAGACCCTGGCCACACACTCATACAGTTAAGACAGATGAGGCTAATAACAGTTATTCTTGCTTGATAGCCTGCTAATGAGATTGAGTATGACATCGTGATTTTCCCATTGCCTCTTCTCTGAGGGAGAGGATACTTGATTTGTTTTATTTGTATTATATCCTGCTTTTAAAACAGAGATTAAATCAATTTAATTTTAATAAAATAACACTGCTGAATGGGAAGATATTTTATCACTCTGCATCATTTGATCAGTATTGATTTAAGAGGTAAAAAAAAGATACAATTAAAATATTATACGATTTTTAAAAAAAGAAATCAGAAAACAAAACTCAATTCTCAGACATGAGATTTTGATCAAATAAGCATGCAGTACCATATCACATACAATTACCAAGAAACTTTTATTGCCAGAAACATATAGAAAGAACACTTAGAGTCATGACCCCGAAACACATAATCACTCAAACGTGAGCACAGCAAGCCTGCAATAATGCACAGATCTCAGGGGATCAAATGTAGACAGTCTGTTTCCAGTGTTCCCATCCAAGGGATTCCAGTTTTTCTTTCAATATAGTGGCACATGTGGCACATGATTTTTTTAAATGGAGATCTTGTCAAGTACTTAAAATAAATAGATTCATACAACTCTTTTGCTTGACATGTTACTCTCTCCTCAGAGGATGAGCTTTTATTCTTGTATTCCTTGTTTTAATTAACTCTTTCCATGCTATATGATAACTAAGAAATAAAAACACTTGAGTTTTGAAAATTATGGAATCTGGTGCATAGTCTAAAACTTTCAATTGTATTTAAAACTAGGTCTCCCACTGCAATGCGTAATTATGCCAGACAATATCTTACTTTAATAAAGCATGAAAAAATTGGATATTTTGTTGAATACAAATAGTTATTAAAGACTATTTTAAATATATAAACCCTATTGTATGTGACTGAGAAAAATTGGACATATGTAAAATCAGCTTATGCTCTGTTAAGCTCAAGAGCATAAAAAGTTATACCAGGCCCAAAGGTTCAGAATTTAGGATATGTTCTTACATGTTATTAAGGTGTTGGGAATGAGGGAAGCCTTAGTATTATGTTTGATAACATTCATGGCTATTATCAAGACTTTGATCAACACAATAAACAGAAGCATTACACAGCACAGGGAATTTGTTTATACAAGTCCAGGACAGCTTACATGCAGGATTGAGGTAGTTATCAATGAAAGCTGGTGTCTGAACTGCAGGACAAAAGAAATAGTAGTAAAAGCTTAGCATTAAAGTTCAATGTTATTTATGGTTCTGTAGGGTTGTTCTAACACACTGTTTATGGATGCAATGCTGTACATTTGGATGTAGGCAAGAAAGGACAGTACAGTCTACACAGTGAGGACTGACTCTGAGACAATAGAAATAGCCAGCAAGACAATTCTGGGCATAAAGGAAAAGAAAAATAAAACAACCACTAAAACAGATTTGTAAAGAGAGATTATGTAGGAAATTTCTTTCTTTTTACGATCAGTGTCTGAATTTTCTAGTCTAAAGGTTTTGACCACCCCATAGGAAAAGAGGTTACCTTCAACTTCACCTATTACAGTAGAGAAATATAATCAACTTTTGTTTTGGCAGTCACAGATAAAAACACTTTCCAGAGCAAATACCTCTTATGGTCACGATTGGAATTTTTGCTGCATACACTTATCTGCATGAGTTATAGTATGCCTGTACATCCTAATTTGATGGTGATTTCAGGGAGGCTGAGAACTATCCAGGAAACCTTTTGAAAGAGGATCTGCATAATACAGCAACTTCTATAGCTTCTGTAAGGATTGTCTTGGTTTAACCCTAATCAGCCACCCGCTCATTTCCCCCTGATGCATGGGAGAGTTACAAGAAAAAAAGTAACTCCATCCAGCAGTTCCAAACATTATCCAATCAGGATTTAAAACCAGTAAGATGGGGGAAAACAGTATACTGTTTTTGAAACCAAACAAATTAATCTGGGATATCCAGATACTCAAACAAGGTACATTTCCAGTTTAAATAGATTGAGCTTCTTATCATCTACATATGCACTGAATCTTTTCTTTGGGGGAAAAGAAATATTGTCAAGTATGAGAAAGACCAGTGTGGGAGAAAAACATCAATAAATACAACTTCTTCATACTTTAAACTGTTAGGAATATGTAACAAACACTTACTGATGTGTTTCTCAAATATGTACACGAATAGCTGAATCTTATAGTTTTGTGGCTCTTGAAAGAAGGAGTTGAAGGTGGAAAAACAGCTCTTTGAAGTTGCATATTCCACATTAATATCAAGTCACTCCTAGTGAACAGAAGAAAAACAATGTAAGATTCAAATCATGCAAGTTATGCAGCACCTTTTATATTTTAACAACACTTCACAGTAGTTCACAACTGAAATTAGTCAGTTTAGTTTCTACAGTGATGACAAAGGTTTCAACTTCAATTTCATAGTCAGAATAGAAATGTGAAACAAAAACCTTAAGGTTTAGTGCTTTATAAATTAAAATCTTAGAAGGGACTCTGGTTGCATCTCTGAAACTACATGTTTTAGGTTGTTCTACCTGAAGACAGGAAGACAAGGAGTAGAGGGAATATAACTTTGTAAGAGGTGATTGTTTTTTTGTCACCTAAAGACAGAATGATAAAATAGTCTTACAGACATTGGTATGCTAAAAACACCATTGCAATACACAATTTATCTTAATGAAACTACAACAGTTACAAAAGGTCATGAAATCTTCATTACTTGAGATTACTCTTTCCATCATATGTAACTGTGGGTCTCCAGCACATGGTGTAAATAATTTCATGTCAATCCAGCATTTACTGCTGAAGCTGTGGTCAAACACTTGACATCTATCTAATATACCTCTCTCCAATGTCTGTGTTAGGTGTACTTCCTATTATAATTAACAGGGTTAGTCACATCAGTATCACTCATATAGTCCTCTTGCAGTGTTTACTATTGACCTTATAACTTAAATATAAGAGGTCAAGATCCTGAAGATAATATATACTTGCTAAAAAAAGAGAAAGTAGCTTTGCTATTCAATATATCCTGTATTAACATATATATAAATTATTACCATCATTATTTCCTATATCTTACATTTACAATTATGCTTGAGATTTCAATTATTAAGAGCCTTATATCTCCAAAATTTATCACAAAATTATGAGGTTTATATATAAAATGTTATTCATATATGTTCTGTGAATAACTGTGAAAGAACAAAACTACTAGCATACAGATAGTATAATTTTTTTAATGTTCTTCTACTTTAATTTCCCCTTGATTAAATTTTGTGAAGGTTGTATTCTAAAATCTGTGATGAGAAGGTATCAGTTCACATCTAAGTAGTTAATGGAGAATTGTAAAACAGAGTGCTGAGATAATTAAATAAGTACTAAGTGGATTAGTTGGTCACATCCCAAAGCTCTGAAAGGCTTTTTCAGTATAAAATCACGCAAAATTACTACAAAATCTGATGGTAAAATTTCAGTCATGGATTTAGCTGTCTTTGTGAGAATGAGTTTTTACTTTCTGTTGTATTTTCTCCTTGTCACCCTTACAACAGTCATCGAAGTCATGACCACATTATAATCATTTGCTACTTTCAGTATTAGTTTACATGAAAGAGAAAGGGTCTAGAATGAAAATTTGACTCTTTGCAATTCCCAGATGGATTTCATAAAATATGTAAAATATGGAACCTACTTATACTCTTTATTTCTACTCTCATAGAAAATAAGAGTATCATACTACTGAAATCAATGTGTCATTAAGTTCTGGATATTTCTTATTTGTAGGAATTCAGATAATGACCATTTTCCAGGGAATAAAGGTCTTAAATTGTTCATATTTCACATTAAACCATGTTTACTTTTTTAACTGTGTGTTTTTTAAACTTTTTTT
>VZTT01067944.1:47210-62104 GCA_013400855.1 Buphagus erythrorhynchus
TTTTTTTTTTATCTGGCCTGGAGAAAGGTACTTAAGCAAACACATGGGAACTGTTTCATCATAGAGATTTAAATGTATGTTAATTAAGTCAAAATTCTATCTAATAATTCTTCAAAGTGAAACTGTACAGAAAATGTTTGTCTTCCTTGGAATTTCCTGGGTTAAAAATCTGATTAATTAGTTTTTAATTTAATCTCTAATTTCTTGGAAATCATATTTCTTTGATTTATGAGCTACATCTTTTTCTGGGTCCTCTATCATGAGTAACACTGCCATATTTTTATTCTGTGTTGTCCATATTTTGCAATAACTTTTCATGTCAAGCCACATCTTCTTGGCAAACCCTCCCATTTTGTTTCAAGTATTGACATTTGATGGATTTTGCTTTAGGTATCTGAAGACACATTTTCTTTTGTCACTCAATCTAAATCCTCAATAAGATAATATTAATCTTCCCCAAGATATTTCACTGGAGATTCTTTTCTTTGGTAATATCCCTGGCTGCAGCTTTTTAAATACAGACACATCCTAAATTTTAAAAGTATTGTAAAAGGAACTTTGCTTGAATAAACCAAAGTTGTTGACAATGATTTACAATTTTCTTTAAAAATATAAAAAAGAGAGAGGTCAGAGCCATAATTAGCAGACAATAGAGAACAGTGTAAAATCAGCAGATTATTATTATTAATTATTTACTTCAACACTTTCCAGGTTGCTTTAGTCACCAAAAATAATTTGATAGTAACAAGCCTATGCATTATCATAGCTCTGCATAATACAACAATCTACCTTCATGACAAATTTTGAAATAAGGAAATTCCAGACCATTCCAATTTTATATGCTTATTGTTTTGAACACAATTTTCCTAAAGTAGGTGGCCAGTTATCTGTATATGGACTACAGAATATTTTCTAAGTATAACCTATTATTTTGCCAGAAAATATTAAAATTGGTATCAGAAAAAACACTTGTTTAAAGTGGTATATATGTTGCAAAATAATTTTGAATGTCTTTGTCTATAAATATGCAAGCATTAGGTAAAAGGAAAGTCAATAACAAAGTAACAATCATTACCAAAAAAAATTATAATTTTGTCTATTTGGCTTCAAAATTGTCAAGTCTGGAGATTGTGGTAGAAACTGTACACACACAGAGACATAGGAATATCTTTTGATAGGGCAGAATCTCTCTCCTAATATTGAAAAAAACAAAAAGAAAAAAAAAGAAAATAGCCATTAGAAATGTGATGGAAGAGAGTATAGAGAAGATATAGGGAAAAACCCTGAGTCATAGTAGAGGAAATACTTATAATGCACGTCCTTAACCACCAGCTCTTGAGGTATTTTCACTACTGTTTTAAATTACCTCTCTTCAAGCCGAGAAAATTAGTAAACTGAATATAAAGCTTTCCACTGAAGTGACTTTATGCAAATGATTCATTAATGCAGTCTCCAGGATGTTGTCAGCCCAATCTGTTTCTATCTTAGCATTAACTTCATAACATATGTTTGCATCTATTTTATGATACTGGTAACACTTCTATCATGTGAACCAGGAATTGGCCCCAAAACTTCTGAGTAGTAGCAGCTTGCTGTACAATACCGGAAACTGTTGTGCAGATCCCTTAAAAAATTATTTAAAACATTCCCAATACATTGCTTAAATAGATTGCTCCTTTAAAGAATTACAGAATAGATAAATTGATTCTATCCATTGCACATTCTGGTGAGTTTCCTACTTTGTTTCCTTACTATTTCAGATTTGACATGCTGTTACCGTGACTAATGCAACCTCACAGGGCCCAAAGAAACTTATATGCCAGGAATCAACAATAAAGGGTATCTCTGCTTTGGTTTGCACACCTTTATTTATTTAAAATAATGAAATATCTTTTTCTTAGTAACAGAGACAATACTTACTAGTTCCTATTGGCTATTTTTAAAATAACCAAGAGTACAAAAAGTGAATAACTATTCTAAATAATATGCAAATGAAAATACTTTTCTGATTGCACAGTCTTTTTAAAAAAACCTTCTTAAACTGACAAAAACAGAGATTTGTACATAAATAGCCCGCAGCAAGCTGATGTGATTCTCTTCTGGTCGCAAAAATATAAAATTTATAATCCCAAAAAGCTTTCTTTCCCTGGCATTATGAAAGTTTTGATAGCTGCCTTTACACTTCAGTTTGAAACGCTGTCTGAATAATTTCAAATGAATTTTTGAGAGTAGCAGGCTGCAAGAGCTCAGACACTTTAAACTGTTGCCAGTATTAAAGGCATTAACATCCCACTGAGCAGGGTCTTAAATGCTGGATGACTTCTTAAGCTGCCTCATGAGTGTTTGAATGAAGTGTAATTTTTCTACTACAAGAAAAAAGAGCAGGGGCTGGGCCAGTTATGCCATAGAGAGGATACAGTGGATGCACAAAGCTCATCGTTTCCACATTACAGCGGGGGGCAGCAGCAAGAAGAGAGAACTGACACCTTCAGATAGGAGGGTCTTCTCCCTCTGCAGAAGCTGCTGTCCCAGCTTCTCCTTTTGGAGCAAAGGGAGCCCAGGTTTTCATGGCTTTGACACAGCAGGGAATGAAATGGTGCAATAACTGGCTGGCTGGGTCCAGCAAGAAACTGGCTTGGAAAACTGTACAATCAGAAGCTGCTCAGCCTTCTCCCTAAGTTATCATTCATAACAATTGCACTTCAGCTATGCTTCCACTTTGTTCTTTTTTGCCCTGGTCTCATGAATCATACACTTTGATTTGCACAGTGATGCAGCTTTGTTATATAATTAGCCTATAACAAGTGGTCATGGTGAGATATGGATCTGAAACTGCTGGACTGAAATTGATATTTTATCTTTATCACCAATTTCTTGCATGATTCATAAAACTCTCTATATAAAGTTGGCAGGAAATAGTGGCCCATGGGCAGTAATTTATTATAGATGCTTAGATAGTCTACAGTCATTTCTTTTTAATTTGATGAGCATATCTACCTGCAGATATGTCAGTCCTGAGACTGAAAAGCAATGGGACTTCAGGTAGTAACTCTCTGGTCCTTCATTTTTCCTAAATCTCTAATCAACACATGAGTATTTTGAAGTATCTAATTTCTCTGTATAATGCACAGGCTTACCCACTCATACATGTGATTTCTACTCAAATAAAAAGGAGGATCTAATATACAATTTCTAAAAAATGGCAGCTCAAGAATAACTATGGGAAAATTTCTATTCTAACCCCACTGCAGGATCATAGTGGAAGCTATTAAGAGGCTGTTTTATCTTAATTTCTTTCAACTTACAAATTTGCATCTGAATATTATAATATTCAATATTTGGGGCTAGAATGTCATCTTGGATTTTGCTTATTGACCTGTCTGTGGTGGATTTTATCCTTTTTCTCTACAGGTTTTCAATATTGCTATTGTTGTTGCTGTGAATGATACTATTTTTTCACTACTAAAATACAAAAGTAAAACAGATATTCTCCAAGTTTAAACAAAATAGTCAGCAAGGACATCACTATAAGGAGCATAACTAGACCCTTGGGAGCACAGCAAGAGAAAATCTTTTCCCCAGAAGATTCTGCTTCCAAAGTTATTGTGGTTACCGTGCTGCAAAGAGAAAAAGGACAGTAACACACACACGGACCTTTTTGGGAAAAAGGCCACTTTTTTGTACAGACTGTCTGTATTTAAAGTAAGTTACGACCACTAGGACAGCACAGTAGTTCATTGGACAATTGGGGAAAACATCTCTGACCAAACATGTCTGGGTGCCTCATGAGAAAAACACCAGGTGTTCACTTATGTTATGAATTCCATTCTCTTTTTCACCATGTTATCATCCTGGGAAATTTCCTCCCTAACTGAAGCTGTAGTCAGCCTGTCAGCCTGGGAATAGACTTGAGAGTCAAGAGAAATCCAGGCCTGAGAAGCATCTCCAAGCTGTAATTCCCTAGCTCTCTGAATGTGTGTGTCCACAAGTTATAGCTGTGGGAAAGAAAATAACAATTTATATAACAGTGAAATCCAAGAGTAAGAGAAGAAAGGAGAATGAAATGAAGTAAAGAGACTTACTAAAGTATTCTTTAAAAAACAAATGCAAGAATATATCAGACATCAGAAAACAACAAGAAATGACTGTTACTCTGCTTTATCAACACTTGAAGTATAAATACATTTTTACTTCCTAAATGAGAATATTTAGAGTAGATCCTTGAATGAGAAGGAGCTCACGGGGTTACTTCATAGCTTTCATTAAATTAATACTTCATAAAGGCATTTTTTTCCCTCCTAAATCTGAGTTCCAAAGAAAAAAGGAAATAGCAGAATCTCTTTCTGACATAATTACTTAGTCATACAAGATTATTGAAAAATAAATATTGGCTAAGCATTTATATTTAAAACTGTACGTTTAAATATAAATATAAACTCTGGGTTTAAGCAACTGCATAAAGCATATTCATGTACAGCTGTGATTTTTATCTGTAAATGCAGGTAAGACTTCTAGTGCTCTTCAAGAGTTTCCTCATATGAGGAAGAATGATTTCATTTGAGAGATTTACAAAGGTTCTCTCTAGAACCTCTTCCTCCTATGTTTATGGTGCTTCTCCTCATGCATCATTAATTGTAGGTCCATTCTGCTTTATATAAGATAATATGAATTGAAATTGTTTTCATAAAAAGACTTCTTCAATCACATTCCCTCCTTGTATTTCTTCTGTTCTTTTTTGTGTTTTCTCCTCTGAAGTGGCTTTAATGTGGTTGCAAATATTATATGAGGGTATATGTAAGGGGCTTGTCTGTGCCATGAAGGTTATCTGGTCAATGGAGCCATAAAGAAGAGCACACAGACCTGACCTGACATAAATCTGACCACACAGGTAACAGGGGTTGTTATATAAACAATTGTGGTTAGTCATCCAAATCACTAAGGGCATATGGATTGTGAGAATGTTCCTTTATTCAGTTGGAAGGATAAGGGAGGGATGACAACACACAGACATAAAACCTGAGCAATTAATGTTTACAAAGAAAACAGGAAACAAACCTGGTCATTAGCATTAAATGATGTGCTGTCAGGAAGCTGCAGGCAAACCAGGACTGGGTGTTGGTACGTGGGAGGAGGTCAGTGGGACTGCACCAGCTGATGGAGCAATGTATAGGGTAAGGGCAAGCAGGGGGCAACAAAGTGAGGAGCAGACAGAAAATGGTGTAAAAGGGAGCAGCTACATGAAAAATGTGGTCAGCCAGCACAATTCTCTGACCAAGCCGTGTGTCTGATCACCACAGTCCATCCTATCTTCTCATACCTCATTCTTAAGCATTTTCTTAACCCTCTGTGTAATCCCACTCTCTATCTTGCGTGTATTTTGCAATACAATGGCTGAATTCCAGCTACTCGTGAGATGTGTATATGTATGAGGAATTTGGTGCCAGCTACTGGACACAGTCTGAGGATATGGGTACCCCTGGCCTGTGGTGTCAGCTATGGAAGCAAGTGTGGTCTCAGCAATGGGGATGAGTGGGCATCTTTTACCTCCAGCCATGGAGTGGAAATGGTGCAGATCCCAAAAAACAGCTACTCAAGGCACCAGTGTGAATGCAGAGCTCTGTGCTGGTGGGTGGAGTGGCACCACAGGACAGAGGCCACGTGCCATGTGCTGGCTGCTGGGGCTCTGGGCGGTGTGCTTGAATGTTCTCTATCAAACCTTGAGCTGGACCAGCTGACAAGGGGGGAAGCAGGGGTATCCCATGGGTGGAAGGTTCAATCCATGCTGGTACCTGGGGCACCAGTGGTTGTGGGGTGCCTGTGTGTGTGCTGCATGTGTGCAGTGATTGCCAAGCTGGACCAGCCAGCAAAGAGGAGATGGGACCAGGTTGGGACCAGGTGGCAGGGGTGCCAGGTGGACAAAAAGGCCTTGCTGATTCCCAAGGGAACCACAAATGTGCATGTGTTAGTGAACCCAGAGAGTGCTCTGTGTGTGTGCCTGCACCAGTGACCTCCTGCCTCTGCAGCCCAAGGACTGTTGAAGACAGTGCCTTGTTTTTAACACCTGTGTAACTGGCCACACCAGTGTCCTGCATATGTGTGTATGTGTGTGTGTCTGTCTGTCTGTCTGTTTGTGCGTCTGTCTGTGCCTGTGTCTGGAATAAGCGAGCAGCACTGTTACTGGTTGGACCTGCACACAGGAAAGCAGCCACTGTGCCCCTCAGCCTGGTCAGAGACCCCTGGTCCTCAAAATGGACTCCAAGAGCTGGGCAAGAGGGAGTCCTCAGCCAGAGCAGCTGGAGATGGCCATCCTTTTAGCATCACTTAACCTGGCATGCACACTGTTTGGCAGAATTTCTTTATTAAACTTGTGTTGAAGGGAATTCCACACTCTTTAATTCAGTGCAGTTTTTAGTTGAAAAACATATATGTTGTTAATACGAATTTGTCAATATGTACTTGCAAGTGGTGCAATACTTACCAATAATTTTTTATTAATAGGTCCCTATTAAGATATAAAAGTCATTACCTTGTATCTGAAGCTAACAGTGTAATTTTAGCCATTTATTTTGTCTCTCAAATAAAGATTAAAAGAAAGGAGTATAATAAGTTGTTTGCATGTGTCTAAATGAACTTTTTTTTTTTTTTTTAAATCTCTGTTTTGCTATGAAAATATAAAAGGGTAGTTCCTTTGTGGATAAAAGATTGTCAACAGCACCAGTCTTGAAATTCAGTCTGTAGTAACATTATTGTAAGGCTTTCAGACCAAAAAGCCAAACAGATGTCCAGATTCTGATTTGATTCTAAATCAAACTGTTCATTTTCTTTTCAAATTTGACTTCTTTCACAATATAAAAATGAAAGGAACATAATATAAAAGCAAAAATATTTCTACATATTTAAATAGATTCAGTACAAAAATAGGTTCATGATTTTATTTTCAGTTCAAAGGTAAGATAGTGTCTTCTTAATTAAGTATCTGCCAAATTTTCTTTTAAAATTGTGGAATCCACTGGATCAATAATTTTTGTGTAACTTTAACACCTAGAGCAAAGACCACTTGTGTGTTGCTTTTGAAGATGGCTCAGATTTGTGTAGAAACTGAACGTTCATTTTATGAATAAGGGAGTATTTAGTTAGAAAGCTGACACTTCTCCCTTAACTGCAATCTATGACAAAACTTGTCTCCAGAATTGCATTAACTATAAAATATGTGCATGGTCTCATGTAGCACATACAAAGAGCATCTCAAGGAACCTGCAAACATAGGGATATAATGCAAATGCCTATCACCAAGCCAATAGAACATTCTCTTGCATTAAGACCAGAATGACTGTGACCTGCTGAAAGACCTCAGGAGTGGAAAAAGGAGTTAAGATGTTTCTAAGTCACATTTCATCTTTCTGAATCCCTCATCTTGTAATTAATAAGAGTTGCCCAGAACAATTTTGCTTGGCAGAGCAGTATAATTCTCCTTTCTTTTCAGAGATTCCTCCTTCTAAGATATATATATATATATATATTAGAAGTTAGTTAGAAATCAGGGTTAATGATGCTCACTAGATGGATCTAGACTATCAGAAAACAAATTTCTTAATCCTTCCAGCATTTGTCAGCTCCTCCCACTCATCAAAACAGAAGGTGGGTGTTCTGAAACTTTCATGATCTTCAGAGACTTCTGAAGCAGAGACAAAGCATAAACAGTGTATGTTGCACAAAGGGAGTCACAGCAGAGAAGCAGGAGTTCTTCCAATAACTGTTTGACTAAGGGCATGAATTCATAAGATAATGACAGCTAAAGACATGCACCGTTTGGTGTGGAATCACATTTGTTAATCGGCAGAAGGAACAGGGAGCTGAGCCAGTACAAAAAAAAAAAAATAAACCCAAAAACATTTCAGGGATAATGTGATCAATAAATTTCAGTCTGCATCAGGACTCTAATTAGCATATCCCAGATGTAGTGAAAAGGACATACAGGGCACCAATAAAAAGGTCAGATTACAGCACACGGAAGTAATTGAGTGTGCTGCTTATAAAGAACATCTACAGGACTGTGTACTGCCCTTAGTGAAAGAGTGAGAGAACTGACTTTAGGCATTTTTCATGCAAGAAAACTTAAAAGACAATCTCTTTTTTCATTTTTTTCCTTAGAAAATAAAAATCAGCAATTTACAGAACTACTTAACAAAATCAAACAAACAAAACCCAAGCAATCTTCTCCCCCAGTAAAAGTCTAACTACCAACAAGAGTTGATATCTGATCATCTATCTAAACATGGGTTCAGATCTCATCCCTTCATTTTCCAATTATTATTTCTGTTGAGGTTTAACTCTAAATATCAAAATAGATGAGCCAATTAACTATGTTAGATTGGTGTTAACATCTGCTTTAGTTCTGTAATAGCACTGTTATTTTTAATAATGATAAACAGTGCAATGTTCCTCAATCTAAGAATAATACAGTTTAGATTTATGTAGCCGATTACAGATTACTCTGTCTTTACCACTACTGGAATCAAAATGAAAACTGCAGTTAAAGAGAAAAGGTATAGTGAGAGACTGATAATATAAGCATTCTCCATCTGCAGGTCAGATGAAATTATTTTACAGACCTATTTGCGTTGAAAGGAAGTCATTCAGTGAGAGTTTCTGGCTCCTAATGTATCTGTAATACTTAACATGAGAAGTCAGTATTATTCCTAATAAAATTTGAGAATATGGGAAGGAAGAGGTATTTTTCTGCATGCGTTCAGCATAGCTGGTAGTCTCCCAGTCATTGTGTCTATACCTGCTGCTCTAGAAGTATGCCAGCATAGATATAATCTGCAAAATCTCATCCCAAAATAACTGTAACAATCCTTGTGTTACTGTGATCTTTTTCTGGTCTTTTTCTGATTATAGAAGTCAGAAGAAACTGATAGGAATCTACAGAAAAAAATGGTGTCTTTCATTCTGCATAATATCTATGGATCAAAATCCAGCCAGTTCTACAGGAGAGACATAGTTGAACCTTTGCAACAGACTAACTGAAAGCAGTGTGAGTTTCTCTGGTCTGAAACCAAATCTTACCTGAATGCCTAACCCAACATGTCAGCTTAGTATCTAAGCAAAGGGAAGAGACATATTTATGACACATATGTTAACTATAACCTTCTTTCTCTTTATTGTGTACTGCTGTCAAACTCTTAAAGTCCTCTCCTTTGGGACATTGGCTCTTTTCATTCCCACTTTTCAGCCTGTAGCAGAGGTAACATGAAAAATTAATGCCTAGTGAATTAATAGTGAATTTCTAACATTTGTGTATCCAGAGTCTCAGTACTGTTTTGTAGGTTCCTTTTAGCTGCTGTGACTATTGATAATGAATTGATTAATGCAAGTAGAGACATAGCCAACAAAATAGGTATCATTTGTAAACCCTAGATCTTCAAGTACACAACTAAATTCAACCTGATTATGTCATTAGCATAGGTAAGTGATTTGACTCCTTCATAGTGATTCTTCCAGGCAGAGCATATTGAAGAACATCACAGACTTTCTTGTGTAAAACAGAAGCAGCATGTTCACACATCCTAGCTGGCTGTAATTTCATGCTGAGAGTAGTGTATGTGCTCACTGGTAAGGCAGGCTGGCTACAGCCCAACAGACATCTTCTTCTTTCCTGCTTAGATACAATGTACATATTTGTAAATCTGCCTACCATGATTCCTAAAACACTGCCTTGACTTAAGGAAAGCTCAGTCCTGCCGAACATGTCGCAAAAGAATAGACTTTCATAAGCACAAAAACACACAAACAAAAACTGACAAAATCTCATTATTTTTCAGAGGAGTTGTATTCCCTTATTAACCTCTCACAAGTAGCAAGAATTCATATTCACTGTATATCTCAGGGAAGGAGTCCTGTAACTATGGTTGATATGGAGATGTGGTTTTTACTGTAGCCTCATATGCAAGTAGATTCAGTTCTTTCAATTGACAGCATAAAGGAAACATATTTTATGCTTTCATCTCTATCCCACTAAGTGATATTGTCTTTGTGTTTCATAGCAGGAGGTACAGTAACTCACATACAGCCAGCTACAGCCATTCTTTTGCCCAATGATGTCTCATGTGTTAATATGAAGCTTACAATTCAGGACTTTCAGGAGACCAGCAATCTTTTGAAGCAACAGCTGGAAGCCAAGAGGGAGATGCTAGGACATACACCTGGCTAAAAAACAACAGAGTGGGTGGAAGAGGGGACTCTCAACACTTTGAAGTTCATTCCTAGATCTGCAATTCATGTAGCAATATGAACACAGCAACTGATCCTACATCCCTTTAAAAATTAACTTCCATCTCTGACAGCAGAGTAAGGTAGCATTCCGTGACCGCTGCATTTTCTCCCACCTTTCTACACACTGGGAATGAAGATTTGGGGGAAGGATTGAACATGCACATCTCTACACAGCCTATAACTCTCTTCAGACAGCAGTTAAACAGCTGCAAATGCATTTTAAAGAAAATGAACCTAAGGCTCTACTCATGCTTTTGTCTTGGAGGATGGCATATCATATCTAAAGACATCCTATCTTTCTTTCTATTTTTCTGAGTATGACAGCATGCCCAACAAGTCGGTCCCTTTTAGGAAGGTTCCAAGTCAATCAGAAGCACAAGGGGCATATTATTTGCCCTCTTCTGTCTTTACCAGAGTTTAATTCACAGGTGTTACATAAGCAAAATAAGTCAGATGAATGAGGCTGGGAATGTGGTTAAATAGTTTGACTTTCTGTCCTAAAATACTTCATATCACACACATTTTCTTTTATCTTTCAGGATGTCTTTCTTTTTACACTCACTACTTTGGCATTCTGAAGGGCAATGCTCATTTTAAAATATGTATAGACTTCATTTAAAATAAATGAATCTAAAATCCTCTGAGGCAAAACCACGTTTGGTGTATCTCAGTTAACTTCAGTGGAGTTACACCAAGGTTGAATCCAGGCCTACATCCTCTCGTCATGAGCTTAGAGAAAAACTAAGAGACACCATAAAAAATATAGGTTATTTTACATTGTCTCATTCATTGACTAGCTTTGTTTTATGGCCCTAATAAAATCTTATATTAGTGGGATTTCAAGCATTTTTCTTTATGTTTGATAATGTTTTTGAGCACTGTGATAAAATCAACGAAAATTAATGATTCAATGACTCTAATTACCAGCATTTCTAGTCCAACTGCATATGCTTAACTATCCTATGCACTGAAGAAAATTTAACTACTGCTGACTCAGTATTCTTTTATATTTGCATATGGATAACAATCAGAAGAGTAAATAAAGGAAAAAATGAATTTGCGAATTTCTGTTCATCATAGAACTATCATTATTGTCGAGCTCCATAGAAACATATGACAAATCCAATCAGGAATATTTTTTCATGATGCATTTACAATTAGAGAAAATTGTATGAACCATTATATGAAGAAATGTGGTGACACCATAATGCATTTTTAAATTGAAGAACATCTATGATATCCTAAAATAGCTAACTCTTTCTGATATTATATATTCATTACTGTCTTTGTAGACTGTTATACCCTTATTTTTGTATTCCTCTTGCCTGAAAATGTCTTTAATGGCTTCTTGTGCTGGAAACAACATGAAGAAAAAGACAGAGTCCTGATTATTTATCTGAATTTGATCAAGGGAAACAGGAAGAAATTATAACCTACTTGTATCCAGAACAAATTTAAACACACTTCCATTTAAATACTTCTGTTGCTAAACTGTAAAAAAAAGTATAGGTATATCACTGAATTATGGGTATTTTGGTTTATGAAGATATTTCTAGATAATTTTATCTAAAAAATACACCATAAAACACAGGCACAAGGTAGGGAGTTGCCAGCATTTTTTACCTTATCACAGCTGAGTCATGTGACTCTAAGCATATATATTCTACAATATTTTAAGTTAGCAAGTAATTAATAGGCGTGGTATCTCTGTTACCTTAAGAGGACAGACTGAGAAGAAAGACTGAAGAAGAAAGATCATAATGTTCACTTGTCTGATCACTAGGGATGGAGCAAGTCGCTACTCTACCATATGATAAATAAGCAAAATATCAACTTCTTCTCACTGAAAATGCAATTATTTATATTTCAGAGACAGTCAAGGTCTGGAAAATGCTTTTGCATTTTCTATGCAAATTAAAGTGTTTAAAGCTTGTTATGGATATGGGATTATAATTAATTCTTCTCAAGGCTGCAAATGCAGTGATTCACTGAGTTTATTGCATGTAGCTCAACAAACCATGCAATTTAAATATATATACAACACACTCTACCTACATTAAAATAAACATTTCCTTTATATGATAAACACAAAGTGCAGAATTTTTTTTCTAAAATTCTCATTTCCTATAAGAAATGTTTTCTGTTCATTTTTGAACTTTACAAAGTAAGTTTCCTATGCAATATCAGAATACACATTATTTTATTTTACTGCTTATATGTTCCAGCAATATATTTGAATGTGTGTCCCTATGGTGTTCACTTTTACTTGACCACAAATCCAGCTGAGTCATAACAAAGACATAAAAATCTTCATGTCTTGTATAACATGTATGTCCAGAAGCTCAAATATCCATGACTGCTTAATCTGAAGCAAATATAAACCAGAAATTCCCTGTTAGTTTGACATGTTCATCACATAATTTTTTTCCTGAATAGGAAAAATTAATTTCTCTGCAGAGTAGTACCATAGCACCTCTACACTGCTCACATTCCTCAGGGATTCTGAGCTTTATACTGTTCATCTTCAAAGTCATCAAATTTACCAAATTGCAGGACTAGTAAATAGTTAATGGTCATGAGTGTCTGTCATTTTTAGAACAACATGCTAGATCATGTTTATGTTCTCAGCTTGCTTTGTCTATTTTAGTTCTTCTCCTGCTCTGGACTGCTGCTACATTTTGTTTACTGATGCTTGTGCCAAGCCTATATTTTCCTGTTCATATGGAGACCGTCACCTTTACAGTGACTATGACGATTCCAGTAAAATCCAACATCTCAAGGAGTCAGAACATTTGGTATTCCTGAGAGGTGCAGCAAACATTCAAGTTTAGGGATGCAACTAATATTTTTTAATAATTGATTTAAAGAACAATGACCAGATTCACTCAAGGGGATGCAGGGAGACTCGGTAACTCTGAACGTTGAAGCTTAATTTAGTTCTCAGACTGCAGAGTGATAGTGCCCGAAGGAAGGTCAAAATACCTGGAAAACCAGACTCTCTTTAAGAGACCCAAGCTGTGTATGTTTGTTTTTTGATATTCAGCACTCTAAGGATTATTTTAAAATAATAAAATATTATTTCCTAATAAAAGTGTTCCCTATATTTATTTCCATTAAAATATTTACTTCAGTAGATAGTTTTTGAAAATCAATGCTTCAGAAAGTGCTTTAATATAATTTGATTGTTAGGTTGTGTTTTTTTATCTTTGTAGATATCTACCATTTTAACACCAGCCTTTTGTGAACTTCTTTTGATCCTGGTCTTGATTTTTTTATTCCTTATTAGAGTATCACATGCTCATCTGAGCTGTGTCAGATAGAAAACAGAATTGTAGGTACCACACAATGAAAACAATCTCAGATGCTGCTCTAACACCCTTCAGATTGCTGAATATGTACAGTAATGTCCACTAATAATGACAATGCACAACTGTACATAGATCAACTTGCATGCTATAGAGCTGAGGAAAAGAGTGTTGTTTCACTTATCTTTTGGATTCTGCCCTTTTTAGTTGCAACCAAGATTAAAGATGAGGAGAAGAAAATAAAGTAGCAAAATGTCTCCATAAGTAAATGTAAAAGTTATTGATGGTACTAATGAAAATAAATTTACTGTAATATCTAGAAGCTAGTAAAACAAGGAGGAAGATTTTTTTCCTTTTGAACAAAGTAACTATTAACAGTTTATTCATAGATTATATTGTCAGAGGTTTTGTTTTTAATAAAAGACTTGAACATTTTTGTCCAGATGTAGAATATAAGTGCTTTAAAGCAATACAAGTACTTTCAATTTTATTATTTTTTTTCTCACTGAATTTGTTGGGGGCTTTTTTCCCAGTATTCAAACACTCTGATGATTATTTGCCCTCCTTCAAGGAAAATGTTTTAAAGTACCACAGACCCAGTAGAGTTCTTTGTGCATCCGTCCAAGATCTTGGCATACTTCCCTGTGCTCTTCTAGCCTCAACCCTAAAGGCAGCCAAAGGCAAAAGTATTTTCAGCAGACTAAGAAACACTGTAAGCTTCAGGGATTTCTGGATGACAGATTTTAAACTGTAACCAAAGTAGAGGTGTGATTAAAAATAATGAGCTAAAGCCTCTGTCTAAATTGTAAAGGGAAACGTGCAAATTTAGCTTTCCTCAACATTATGACTGATGACTGAACAATTTCGATGTTATTCACAAAAATTAAAACCAGAATCAATCTATAGGCCATTTGAGCCATGTTCCTAACAAAGCAGCAAAACTTTACATTACATTTTGTCATCTTTTTTTTTTCTATCAGAGTTCACATGTTTTGAAATTGCCCTTGCTGTATATAAGGTGCTGATGCCAAATGTCTATACTCCTCTTGTCTCTTAAAGATTTTCATTCCTTAAATTCTGAAGAAAGATCATTGTTTAGCCTGGAGAAAAGGAAGCTCAGGAGAGACCTCATTAATATTTCTCAACTATCTGAGAAAATGAAAGGAAATGGCCTTAACTTGTGCTAGGAGAGCAAGAGAGATTCAGATTAGATATTAGTGTGGGGGTTTTTGGGTTACATATGGCTGGTTTAGGGGGTTTTCGGGGTTCAGGGTTTCTGTTGGTTTTTTTTGGGTTTTTTTTGGGGTTTTTTTT
>VZTT01067946.1:0-22875 GCA_013400855.1 Buphagus erythrorhynchus
GCAGGGATGATCAGGGATGATCACAGATGATCAGGAATGATCAGGAATGATCTGGGATGATCAGGGATGATCAGAGATGTTCAGGGATGATCAGGGATGTGCAGGGATGTGCAGGGATGTGCAGGGATGTGCAGGGATGTGCAGGGATGTGCAGGGATGTGCAGGGATGTGCAGGGATGTGCAGGGATGTGCAGGGATGTGCAGGGATGTGCAGGGATGTGCAGGGATGTGCAGGGATGTGCAGGGATGTGCAGGGATGTGCAGGGATGTGCAGGGATGTGCAGGGATGTGCAGGGATGATCAGGGATGCGCAGGGATGCGCGGCTGGGATTTCTCCCCGCATCCCCCCGCGCATTCCCCGTCCTGCATCTCCCTCTCGCGGCTCCTCCCGGAACGTCCTCAGGGCTCTGGTGGCCCTTTGCCCGCCGAGGTGGCCCAGGGAGCTCCAGGGGTCGCGACACCGAGCATGCTCTGCTCCACAAGCCGCATCCCCCGGTGGGATGCTCCAAATCCATCTCCAAACTCACCTTCAAATCCATCTCCAAACCCACCTCCAAATCCATCTCCCACTGACCATGGACTGGCAGAGCTCCCTGTGCTGTGTCCTGTCCTGCACTGGCTCCTGGGAGCTGTTTTTTTTTTTAGTGGCACAACTTTTTCTGGCAGTTTCTGTGGGTTAGGTAAACTGGAAAGGAAAGGAGGCAGTCACCCCTCAAATTTCAGTCACTATTTCCCATCAGGTGGGAAATAGGAAAGGCAGAAAGTGGAATCTAATCCTGCTTCCCAGAGGAAAAAAGTTCCCAAATCATCTGCAGTCCCTGTGCTGCTAACTTTCCCCACATAATCAAACTTGTAGGCAATAAAGAGCATTTAGAATCGAGAATAACTGTTTTATGTTGTCACAAATGCAGCAGGGTATTGGCTGTCCCCACTCTCCTCCATTTAAAAACATCCCAATCCACTCTGCTCACTGCAGAAAACTTTTTGGGAAGCCTTGGCCAGCAGCAAGCCCAAGTGACCATAGGCAAGAATAAGAGGTCAGGAGTGCACTAGAAGGAAATCCTTGGGATTTTTTCATCCTCATCTCACTGGCAGCAAGAGGGAGCTTTGTCTAGACCTCAAGGTCTTTACTCTGTTATTTTTGGTTAAAAATAATCATAATAAAAAATTAGAGATTAGAGTGGTTGGCTAAAGCAGAGCTGTCTTTATCTAGGCTTGGGGTGTTTATAGGGGAAAACGTCACACTGATCACTGATAGAGCAGAATTATTATTATTTTTTTTTCTAAAGGCAATTGAGGGCTTGCTAAAGCACAGTGCAGAGTAGATCTTATCACAGCCCATCTTCGTGTGCTCTGGCCCGGGTTTGTCCCCAGCACAGACCACACTGAGCTTCCTCCCCTCCATCTCTGCAGCTCCTGCACAGATAAAGCACAAACACACACCAGGCTCAGCAGTGCCACCTTCCAGGCACAGGATTTTCCCCACAAAAGCCAGGGACTGTCGTGGAGTGGTTTAATTTTCTCTCCTGCTGCTGCCATGTATTGATTTTTGTGGTTTTATGGGGAACCCAGGGGCTGAGGTGCAGTCACTCCCTCGGTGGGATCAGGCTGCTGCTCTTGTGCTCCACGTTACAAATGCAGAGCAGCAGCAAACCACAATTCCGCCCCAGATAAATTTAGAACAAAAGTCACATCCTTTCATTGTTTTCATTGAACTTCTGCAATGAAAAATGACATTTAAATTTGGGCACGCTGAAATCCTGGAGTTTATTTTACACTTTGCTGCTGAGCTCTGTGGTTTCTGTGGCACCCAGAACACACTGAACCCTCCAACACATTTTTAAACACTAATGTTCATTCCTGTTGTGTCTTTTGTAGCACTAATTGTAACTTAAGCTTAACCTAATTCCCACAAAGCTTGTAATATTTTCTCAGTGTGGTCAAACAGGGGTTTCTCACTTTTAAATCTAGATGGAAACAAGGGATTTTATTTTAAAAAGACATTTCAGGGTCAAGGTTTGCTCTGAGTGACCTTCCAGTGCTGCAGCCTCAGGCTCTGCTTGGATTGTCCTGTATGGGAAGTGTGGGAAGCAAAGGAGAATTATTATTTAGAGATTTAAGGACTTCAGGAATAAACTGGAAAGCAAAAATCTGGATTAAATGGATGCTGATGACAAAATATAAAAACACCTCTCTAAAGCTGAGTGGGCTTCAATTATTCACAGCACATGCACTTAGTAGGGTGGGTAAATAGAGAGCAAGTCCCACCAGGCCTTGTAGGACAGATTTGGATCTGAAAAGCAAGGAAAAGCTCTTTCCTAGAAAATTCCAGCAGTGTGGTTGACAGCAGGTTCTTGTTTCGTGGCTGAAATGATCCTGCTCAGGCCTTGGTGGGATAAAGAACCAACAAAATCCCCCCTGGAGATGGGGATATTTCCAAATCAAACCCTGATTCCTGTGGGTTTTCATCCTGACTGCATGCCTCAAGCAGGACCCTTTGTTATTTTAGTCAGTCAAGGGTGCTGCAGGGACCCCCAGCTCAGAAGAGGGAGATGGTCCCAGCCCCAGACACCACCATGTAAGTGGAACTTTTTATTTTTGGCCTGGACTTTTCCATCCTCTGGTGATGGGTCCTTGTCACCTCCTTCCACCCAACTCTGCCTCTTGAAATGTAAAAATCACTGGGAGAAAAGTGCTCCACTCACTGAGCTTCATATATTTACATAACTTACCTGTTTCTTTTATCTATTCATATTAAACAAAATTTTAAAGAGTCAACATCATATTTTTTAAAAAAAAAAAAAGCTTTTTCCGGGTGTGTTCCTTTTCTTAAAATAATTAGTGAGTTTATGTTCAGTCTTCTTCCTCTCTCTTGCTGCTTTTTGACTTTCTGCAAGTACCTTGGCTCAGGCAGTGGAACTAAATACACACAGAATTATTTTTACTTTGTTGATTTACTTGTCTTCTGAGGAAGGAATCGTTCAGGTGGAAACTCTACAAAAGAGAAATGAAAGTGAGAATGAAAACTGGTCATTGCAATGTAACAAAAGCCATGAAAATATTTGTTTCTTGTTCTGTTTTTGTTTCTTTCGTTCTGTGTTCACAAAATCTGAACCCAACCTTTGGGTGTGCTATTTGCATTCTATTCTTCATGGCCTTCAAAATGCTTCAGAAAAATCATATTTTCATCAGAAATACAAATTCTGTTAATCTGAGAGCCAAACCCTTATCTGCTGCAAGTGAAGATATCCAGAATTCATCTCTCAGTAACGAGAGATTAAACAAGGTTCTGTGTATAGACACTTCCCTTAAGAGGAAAACTGAAGTTGCTTTCAAAACTGACATTTCAGAATTTCCTTTTTTAAATAACTGTAAAATTATTTCTCTCTCTTCCTATTTTCACAATGTCTGATGACACCAAGGTGATTTTTTATGAATTATGTCTCTAAAAGCATCCTAAATATAGAAGGGCCTTGTCTTGTGACACTTAATCCTTATTTCATATACAAGAGTTTTGTGAAGTGATCTGGCTAAGACACCAAAAGTTTCATCCCTGGATCTATTTTATTATTTTAATGAGCAGCCAGCTTCCTTCCATTTTTGTAAACCAGTTTATTGTTGTTCCTCCTCCTCTCCCTCACCCTGGTGTAAAGCAGAACAGTTTTATTCCACAGAGGAGCCCAAGGAAGACTGGATCTGCTGCTGACTTCTTCCTTTTTTGGGGATTTCTTTGAAAGGATTTCCTTAAATTATGCCCTAGTGTCTCTGGAATGCTGTGATTCTTCTCCCCTTCCCATCCCTGCCCCTCTGCACCCTCCAGAAATTTCAGCACTGCTCCAAAACTCCTGGGCTTAAAAACCAGCCTTGGACCAAGGTCTCCTGTAAGATAACAGGGAAAAATTGTCCATTTTTCTTTTTTTATTTCAGTGGCACTGCTAATGTTGAGGGAGACAAAGCAAACTGCCAGGAGCAGCTCCCCTTTGGAGTAAAGAGCATTAACATCTTTCATTCCACATTTCCTGAGCTGCTCCCATCAATATCAAATATGCCAATTTCCTGCCTTTCAAGGTTAATATGAAACACCTCAAAGAGATTATCTGATAGGGTTTGAGTTGGGTTTTTTTTTTTGTTTTTTTTTTTTTTTTGCCTGGAAAATGTATTATGGATATTTTTTAAAAAGTGTTTTGTCTGCCTGACATCAAAGGCCCCACCTGCTCTCAGCCATGGGGACAGCTCTGCTTTGGCTGCAGCGCTGTCTCAGGCACGTGTGGGGAGGAAAACTCTAATTTTACACCCACAGAGCAAAGCCACAGATTTCACAGAGTGTTTCTGAGGGTTCCAGGCTCTTCTGGCCCCTTTGAACTCAGCTCTGGCTGGGCTCAGTCCCAGAGCTGTGGTTGTTGCTGCAGTGAAGGTGAACATTTGCAATTTCACCAGAGAATCATTTCAAAGGTGAGCAGAGGCAAATTCCAGTGGGAAAGGTCTTGGGAGCCAGCTGCAGAGCTCTCAGAGCTCCCAGAGACAACATTAAATTTGTTCTGTGCCCATCCTTGTGCTGGGAGAGCTCCTGCATCCCTGGGCACTGCAAAATGTCATTTTCCAGGTGAGGTGAGCAGGACACAGTGGGGTCCTGTGCTGTGTCTCCTCTGACCCCACTGAATCTGCTTTGCTGAACTATAAATAACTGATCCCCTCCTTCACCCTCTCCTGCACAAAGACTGGATTTTTTAAGTCTAAGAGCAGATCAATCCAGGTGTGAGGAAATATTTACCCACATATATCAATCTTTGGAAAAAGAAATAATTCCAAAAGCTCGTATTTAGTGGAGTTGGGTCTCCTGGTCAAGCCTGAATGTATTAAATGGGTTCTGTAATTTAAACAAGGAACTTTTTTAAGACTGGGTAGCAAGAAAAGGTGAATTGAGTGAAAAAGGCAGGCAGGAGGATTGTTGTCCCCTCTCATTCTTGTTTCCCCAGAATTAGACAGGCTTGAACATTTTTTATTTTTAAATACAAGAGGTGTATTTGCATTCTGTTTCTCTAGAGTTTCTGCGTTCAGGGTTTTCTCTGAAACTGTGATATCTAAAAATGTTTTTGTTTTGAATGAAAGCTAAGCCTGGCGTGTGAGCACATAACCCCAGGCCTTCAGAGGAACACCAAATATTTCAAGACTAATGGTAAAATTCCCAAAGCTGGAAAAATACACAGCACTAAGCTTGGGCCATGGCCTGAGGGCAGATGTGAGATTTCCAGCTTTTCAACATGGCAAATTTGTGCTGTTTTAATGATGGTAATAAATAAAGCCATATGGGGGTTTTGGAGGTTTTTTCTTGCATAAGAAAAAAGAAAATCCTATTTGCAAACAGATTTCCTGGCAAAAACACTCTCATTTACTGCTTTCCAACTAGTGACAATTTCATTGTCTGATCCTTTGTGTGCCAGATATAATTTTTCTTGTGTGAACTTCAAATATATCCTGAACTTCTCTGAGTTCCTGAATCTTTCCCTTTACTCTAGAGAGATGCCTTGTGATTGTGGTTTTTGGGAAGATTTCCTGTCTCTTCTTTTGCACTTGTACATTAAATTTTCTATGATGTTCTGGCCTTCCACAGCCAAACCTGGTGGTGTTAATTTTTGGGTGGAGTGTTGATCATTCACAGCGAATTTGTTTCCATCCTTTGCTTCATGGGGTCTTTTGGGTTTTGTCCTCTCTCAGATCTTTTCCTTGAGCTTTTTGGGTGTTTTCCCTGCCTGGGGTGCAAGCTCTGGGGGTATTCCAGTGGGCAGGGAGTCTCTGTGCCTGTTCTCTGCTGCTCCAGCAGCCCCAGCACACACATCACTGAGGTTGCTCCATGCAGGGATGGTTTGATCTCGCAGCCTTTGCTCATGGATTTCCAGCAGGGCTCCCTGGGAGCCCTTCCCTGAGCCAACACTGCAGGACTTCATCCCAACCTCTGTAAATGAAAACCTGCTGGGCAGCAGGATTCCTCCCTGCCAGCTGGCCTTTCATTTTTTTTTTTAATTTCATTTTTTTTCCTCCCTAACATATTGATGCATCTCCTGAACTCTTCCTATTCCCCACTAAAAATAACCCGTGTTTGAAACCGCCGCAGACCTTGAACGCCACAGAGAAGCCTCTTGCCCCATCTGACAGCGACCCTGGGGGCCAAAGGAGCAAAGAGGGCTCCAAAGACAAGAAATCCACGCTGGAGCTGGGCAAGCAGAAGGGCAGGGAGCAGCCAGAGCCCCGGGAGGGACCAGCAGCCGACCCCGAGTCCATCCAGAACGGCGGCGACGCCAAAGAACCTCCCTACAAGAGGACAGAGAAGAGGCAGTCCCTGGGAGGGTTCTTTAAAGGCCTTGTACGTTCATTTCTTTTCTTCTTTTTGCCGTTTTCCAGCTGCATGCAGGCTCTGATCCATGGAGGGTTTGTGCATCAGCTTCACCAGCAGGAATTGGGGCAAGGAACAGCAAGATTTTGGGGAAGGAAGGAAAATTCAGGCCTTGAGGCAGGGGTGGTTTGCACAGGGAGAGCTGGAATTGTTGGCACAGCGCTGGGTTTGGGGTTCATGCCTTGGCTATGGGGATGACTCGGTGTTCCTACAAATTACAGGGTGTTAATTAAGGGAAAGTGGAGGTGGGGATGGTTTACCAGAGGAACCTGGCTGCCCCCGTGGGGCTGCCAAACAAAATCCCTGCAAAACAAAATCCCTGCAAAACAAAATCCCTGCGAGGTCAAAATCAAGGGAGGTGATCCAAATCAAAGCTCCTTTGTGGAGTTGAACAGAAGACACAAATTTAGAATTCTTCCAGAAAGGGAGATCTGAAGGAGTGAGGAAACACCTTCAAAATTCATGAAAGACACAGAGGGAGGCAGGAAAGGTGGCTTGGATTGAAAGGGCAAAAAAGGCTTTTAGATCAGGGGAGGAGATTGTAAGAGGTAAAAATTAGAGGAATTAAACAGAATCAATGTGGAGGAAGTAGAGATGTTGTGTAGGATTTGGTTTTTTGCTGCTTGCCTCAGTTTGCCTGTGCAGTCCCTTATCTTCTGCTGCATTATAGAGAGTGCTCCTGCAGCTTCCCTCTCCCATTAACTCTCAAAAAAAGAAATTTTTGACAACAGTAAAGTTGATTTGGTCACTTTATTGTGCTCCAAAGTGGCAGCAAACCACATAACAATGAAGTCTCTGTATGGGAAAACTCTCATGGAAAATTATTACCTGTCTTTGAATATCCCCAAGATTACCAAGAGCTAAGAAACTCATTCTGCAATGCTAAGAAAAATCATCTCCTCATCTCCTAGGTGATCAGAAGGTGTAATCATTGATCTAAAAGTATTAGATCACACACACCAAGCAATGCCAGCATTGCCAGTTCAGGATAACAGCTCGATTGTCTGGGAAGAACTCAGCAGAAAAATTCAGATTTTTGTTGATAAAACGGGAGCAGGAGATGTTGACGAGGGGATCCAGCAGCTCAGCCAGCCTGTGCTCACTGAACAACTCCTGTTCTGTATTTTAGAAACACCACCCTCTCCTGGATCCTGATTCCCCTGGGAATGGCTCAGAGCAGGGGGATGTCACAGTGCAGGAATGCAGATTAGAACACTGCAGCTCTGCTCCCAGCTGGGTTAAAAATGCTGGAATTTTGGCTACAAATGCAGAATTTTTGGCTACAACTGGAGCCATTTATGCAAGCAAACAGCATCACTGCCCAGCTGCAGGGCCTGAGCACAGATAAGGTTGTTCCTATGGTAAAAGAGATTAATTTATAAACTGTAGCAAATGTATTTAGGGAGTCTTTGAAAGATTAGATTAGAAAGGAAAAGAAAGGGGGACAAAAAGATTAATAACTGTTTCCTGAGCTGGAATAACTCATAGTCCAGTTGTCAGGAGCTGGGAGTGCTCAGCACGTGGAAAATATTCGGATTTATTCTGATCAGAGTATGTGCTTCACTAACCCAGGCTTCTCCTGAGCAAAATCTGGGAAAAAAATACTCCAGCACCATGATTTGGCTGTGTGTGAACTTCAAAATGCTCTGCCAAACCAGCACGTTCCAGCTTCACTGTCACAAAGCTGTGAGCTGGTGGTACCTGAGCTCCTGAACCCAAAACCAAATCCTGAATCCCAGGGCAGAGCTGGAATCTGTCCGTTAAAAAAGGCAGAACAAAGTTCTTTCTTTCACACCGTGCTTGGAAATTCCAGTTCAACAAGAACCATCAGCCAGTCTGATCTTCCTGCTTTAATCAGCAACCACCTTGAAAATGGGTGCAGCAGGAGACTGCAGCGAGTAAATAACAGTGACCTCTGCAAAATGAGTGCTAAATGAGGCAAAATGGGGATTATCTCCAAGGAGCCTCCTCTCCTGTCTGCTCCCTCCACCCTTTTGTAGGAAGAAAGGCAAATTGCATCATCTTACTCCCTTGATCAGTTTAGAAGTGACTTCATCATGCTCAGACAGGAGCTGGAGCTGGCAGACCCCATCACTCCTGTGATGTGGGAAATCTTTACCTGATGTGGATGTTTTTAGGGTTTCTGGGTGAATTTGGAATGAGTAGCTCATTTAGTATTGGTTGATGGATAAAGGGTGGATTTGCTGCTGCCTGTAAATGGCCAAACCCTTTTATTCTGCTCTAGAGCATCCTCCAAACTCGACATCAGGGGAAGCAGAAGCGAAACCCTGCAGCCAGCTGAGCTGCACAAGGTTACAATCAGTTTTAGACGGGATTTGTCAGTCCACTGTGATTTTTGGCTGCTCTTTTTCATACTTAGATCCTCCAAGGTGAAACATTAAAAGAAGATCAGTGAGGTGGAGCCCTATCAGTGTAAAAACCTTGCTGGTTTTACTTCCCTGAGGGGGATGAGGAACTCGAGACCTTTCACTCTCTGTGTGTAACACAGAACTGTCCTGAAGTGGCAACTCAGGATTCCAGGAAAGGACAATTCACACATTTTTCTGCCTGGTTCCTATCCTAGGGAAAGCACAGAGTCAGTCACCTTTAACTTTGTCATGCTGGATTTTCTGCTTAGCAAGGCGTGATTTGGGCTACAAACAGCACTGCCACCCCACAGTGGTAACAGTGACCTCAAACACTCTTTGTGGGTTTGTGTTGTTGGAGTTCTGGCAGCTTCAAGGCCAGCAAAATTAGGCCAAGCATCTTAAACCAGAGCCAAGTTTTTATCAGTTAGTGAAAAATGTAGTTGGTATAGTTAGAGCTATACATTTCCTTCATCTAAGCTGGATTAGTGTCTTGGAGCAGTTCCAAACCCAGAATTAGGTTTGCAGTGTAAAAAAAGCTTTATCACTCAAACATTGTCGAATACCTGTCATGCATAAAAGTATTTAATGTTCCTTTAACCTAGAGCAGAGCAGGGCTGGCTATAATACACCATTCATCATGCTCCAAGGACTCTTAGCAGGGTTGCAGTGAAGCGTTTAGGGCAGGGAAATTTTAGAGAAAGTCATGCCAAAACTCCAATACTACAGGCACACAGCAGCCTGGCTCTGGTATGTGAGCCCAGGTCCTGAAAACAATTGTTTCCATGCCAATTGAGACAATTATATTAAAATAACCCCCACATTTAGGCAGTGTCACAGGCAGGAACGCTGTATGGCTCTCATGATGCAGATGGTGCTCATATATTTGTGCATATTAAATAAAGGGCAAATGAAGAGAAGCAGGGAGATTAAACCAGTGGGAAATATTTAAATCACTGGGAAATCAGTGGCAGCAAAAACCCAACGCACAATTGCAGCCCTGACCATTCTGAAGCACTCAGGAGAGTTCTAAAGGTGTCTCTCTTGTCCCACAGGGCTCCAAAAGGATGTCGGATGCAGAAGTGCAGACAGACCCCGTGTCCATCCTCCCTGCTGGGAAATCCAAGTAGTGCCCAGCCCTGGCTGCTGAGGGGAGGCTCAGCAGCTCTCTGGGAGCTCCTGGCAGCAGCAATGACTCCCTGTCCTTCCCTTGGCTGGCAGCAGACACCCGGGGCTGAAGCAAACACCAGGGTATCACTGCAGGTTTGCTCCTCACCTGTAGGAAGCAGCTCTAAAGATCCCCAAGAAATGTGTTTAAAGGAAGGTGGTGTGGGTGGTTTGAGGTGTGCAGAGGGCAGAGTAAGTCAGGGGCGAGGGTGGCAGAGAATTCAATAAATGGCAGGAAAACAAAGCAGGTGCAGGGGAGGGCAGCGAGGCACGGGCAGCGCTTTGGAGAGCCTGAAAGCAGCCAGGAAAACCAGAGATCCCCTGGTTTCATCCAGGGGATGCATTTAATTTAATCCCCCTGGATAAAACCAGAGATCCCCTGGTTTCATCCAGGGGATGCATTTAATTTAATCCCCCTGGGTAAATGTTCTGCTTCAATGCCAAAACAGCCGAGTCACTTCTGGTGGGATTTGGACAGAGCTGGGATTCGAGCTGAGCCCTTCAGCCTGACAGAATCCGTGGTGATCAACTCCTGCTTCCTCTTGGTTATTAATGTAAATTAAAACGCTAAAATGCAAGGCTTGACGTGATTGAGGCACTCTTCTCTTGGCCCGGCGGGGTGGGATAACAAATTAAAAACTATTTAAGGTTCTAATAGGACACAAGAGGGCACCCACGTCCCCTAACGCCGGGCTGTGCCTGCCAGCCAGGAATTAATGTTCCTTAGATCATAGGAAACTTAGTTGTTCATCCTGATACTGGTTTATATCCATACTTGTAATTAATCCTAATAAAAAAAAACCAAAATCAAAGCTGCCCAGGCAGCTCTCTGCTTCACAAGACTCCTGTAATAACTGTAGGTAATAAATTTTACAGAACATTAAGATTTCTGTTTGTTCAGTCCTAGCCTGTACAGGGAGCCAGGGGCCTGACATTTTAATCCACACTGATCTTAATGATACAATACTGTATATTTTGACATCCTTATCTTTAAATAAACTAATACTTATCATTTGAAACAAAAAAATCAGTTGCTGCTTCAATTTTCAAACCAAGTTTTTTATTTACATCCCTGTGCTCTGGTGGTTGATGTGACATTAAGGCATAAATCAGACAAACCTTGCCTGTGGAGGGAATAATTGTTGTTTTCTCTTCCTTTTAGTGAAGATGACACCTGGAAAGCAAGGGAGAATTCTGTAAATTCTGCAGAATTATGTTCCTATCTAATCAGAGGGGACAGAGGTGAAAAGCCCCTGCAGTTCTGTGGGATTTCTGCTCTGGGTTCTGCAAACCTGCAGGTTTGGGGTGCCCACCCAAAACTTGCTGCTGGTTCTGTGCATAGAGAGCACAGACCAAAGGTTCTTTAGTTAAATTTGTATTTTCTGCTCCCTCCCCTGGCACTTTCATGCCATATACAAAGGGATATCAGTCCATGGGGATTGCTCACAGGTCTCCAGCCTGATCCACTGCCCCTCCTTGTCCCTCTGGGCAGGACCAGGGACTCCTGTGCATCCCCAGCATGAAAGAATTGGGGTTGTTACACCCAGCTTCGCTCCACAAAAAGAAATCAATAAAATAAAATTAAAATAAAATTTGTCTACATGTGAATAAAGCACATTCAGGGAGATGACCCCCCTGGTTACACAGGGGTGTGGGAGTGCCAGATGTGAGGCAGGGGCTGTTATTAGAGGAGAGGGAATAAATTATGTGATCAGCTGGCTTCATACTGCTGTGATTACCTCAGTAAGAGTATTTAAGAAATTTTCAAATAGAAATTATTATCTGAGTACTCAATTATATTAGTATCATAGAGGTTTTGGGTGGGAAGGGACATTAAAGCTCATTTCCATCCCACCCCTGGGGACAATTTCCACTATCCCAGGGTGCTCCAAGCCTGACAGAAGATAAACACAGAGGAGTTTAAAATAGTTTAAGGAGTTTAAGAAGATAAACACAGAGGGGTTGTGGCTGTGGGGACTGAGCCCATGGTGAGGCTGGAGGGGGAATAGCTCAGAATTCTGTTCAGTCACACACTCTGAGAATATCAGTGAAGAATCTGGATTTGTTATAAACTCCACCTCTTCTGGATAACACACCCTGGGCTTTACTGGCAACTTCATCAGCTCAGCAGTTCTGAGAACACAAAAACAGGAAATTCTGCAGCAGCCCTGACGGAGGCTGAAGATTCCTTACAGAAGTGTCATTTTCTCAAAACAAATTATCAAAAAGCCTCGAAGAAGAATAAACCTCTTATCAGCACTCTCTGCTTTTACTTCACCATTTCCTATTAAATCTGTCACCTGCTGAAGGGCAGAGGAAAGAACCTCCTGTGCAGGAAGCACCAGAGATTTGACTTTACACCAGAAAGGGACAAAGTCCAAATTCCTTGTGCATCCCAGCCAGGGTGAGCAGGTGCTGCAGAATGCACCCTCCCACAGCCAGCTCCTTCATTCTTATCACAGGGAATGACAAGGACAGACCCTGAACACAATGGCATTTAAGCCACAATTGGAATTTTGCAGCCTCATCTTTGTCCACCAGTTTCAGGGATGTTTGTGATTACTTCATTGGGGTTGTTTGGAAAACACGAGGGAAGTGGGGATTAAGCTGAAGAGGGTTTTTTTTGGTTTTTTTTTGTTTTTTTGCTGTCAGCAGTTTCGAGTGCATTGGAGAAATAGATTCTGTGCTGGTATAGGCTGAAATTTTATTACTTCTGTAAATGAAACTGAAGTAGCCCAGAATGTTGGGACTCTGTCATCACAGGAAGTTTTTTCTCTGCAGCTTTTGAGCCCTGGCAATGGCTGCCAGGAGTGAAGGAAAAGAATTGCTTGTGAAAAAATCACTTGCTTGTAAAATTGAACTGAAGCAATCTATTTTTTAATTTTTTTTTTATTTTATTTTTTTTTAACTACTGCTTCACATATTGAAAAGGCACATAATTATCACATGCCTTGTTCAGGAACCCTTCATCAAATTCAGTGATCAGGGCCAGATAACTTTATTACTCACTGTTTATTGCCACAAAATGCTGTATCAATATTCACAACCCCAGTCACAGAGCAGAACCAGTCTCAGGTATTACAGAAAACATTCTCTTTACCCCAAGAACCCAGGATTGGACCACACCAGAAGGATTTTGGTACTTCCAGCAGTGAGTGGAGCAGCTCTGCCAGAGACACCAATTTAATTCCAGTGAGACTAAATCCATGCAAAGGCCTTTATTGACATTGACTACACTTGAAAATAATTTTTTGTCTCTTTTCTCCCATTTTGTTGCCTCCACACAGCCCTAGCACAGCAAAACTGCCAAGTAAAAATGAGGTTTTGCCCATGTCAGTCTGCTGAGGGGGGTCTGCAGGTGCCACGGGGCACAGAAGGGGTTAAGGACTGCACTGGGGTCAGCCCAGTTGGGTTCATCTGGGAGGTGATGAGCAGGTTTAATCCTCTGGGAGGGATGGGGAAGGGAGGCAGAGCTCCAGGAATTTCACAGGAGCAGGTAAGAGCAGAGCCCAAGCAGCTCTGGGGTGGGGTTGTGGGTTTTATTTTTTTTTTTTTTGTGTTTGGTGCCTTCTCAGCCTGCTTGTGGCTTCCCAAGGAGGCAGCAGGGTTTGATAAGGGTTTATGGTTCCAGCTTTCTCTGGGGTTTGTGGGGTGGTTCTCCTGTGGTTTGAGGGGTGAATCCTCTGAAATTTGTGGGATGATTTCCCTGGAACTTGTAGGGTGATTCCTCTGTGGTTTGTGGGGTGAATCCTCTGAAATTTGTGGGATGATTTCCCTGGAACTTGTAGGGTGATTCCTCTGTGGTTTGTGGGGTGAATCCTCTGGGGTTTGTGGGGTGATTCCCCTGTGGTTTGTGGGATGATTCCCCTGGATTTTGTGAGATGATTCCCCTGGATTTTGTGGGGTGATTCCCTTGGAGTTTGTGGGGTGATTCCCCTGTNGATTCCCTGGATTCTGTGGGGTGGTTCTCCTGTGTTTTTGGGGTGGTTTCCCTGGATTATGTGGGATGATTCCCTGGATTCTGTGGGGTGGTTCTCCTGTGTTTTTGGGGTTCTCCTGGCAGTGCTGTGCAGTTCCTTGGCTCCATCCCCACCATACCCCCCCTTTGGGAAGTGCTGCCCACCTGTACCCCAGCACATCCCTCTGCTCTGCCAACTTCTGCTGGAAGCCAAAATGTGGCCTTGGCCACCTAATTCAACCCTGAAAGCAAAAATAACTCTGACCTCCTTAAATATCTATTTAAAGGTGAATGGCAGTGCTAAAATGTGGATTTTAGTACAGGGGAACGTTTATCACAGAAATAACAGGTTTTTAAAGTTGTCTTTCTGTGTAAAATGTGCTGGGAAGGAGGGGATGTGACACTGAAGCCTCTGAGATGCCCAAACAGGGCTGGTATTGAGAGTTTGGATGTGAAAAAATGATGGATTTTGGCTCACCAGCATCAGAAGAGCTTTCTTGGTGAAGGAAACTGTGAAATATCCTTTCTTGGGCTAATCTTGATGGGGGATTGTTTCTGTTTTATTAATTCTCAACAAACAAAATTACCAGCATCCCTTAAGTTTGTGACTGCCTTGATTAGTGCAAAGAGATTAAGAACTGGTGTAAAAGGAACCTGAATTCTGCTTCCAGAGCACACAGGGGCTGTGGCAAGGTGAGGGTTAAGGGAAATCTCCTTTTTCCCCTGGTCCTGTGAGTCAGTCACAGAGCTGACCTGCAGTGATGTAACATAATATGGACACCGAGGCTTTTACAAATGTCACTTTGAAACAAAGCATGTGCTTTTAGAGAAAGTTGTTTGTTTTAACTGAGCCCAAAATCAAGCATTCATCATCTTGTCTCCTGTACAGCATATTGTTCTAGCTTGGAAAAAAAAACTGAAACTAAACCATATGCTGAAAGGGGAAGAATTCAGAAAAATTTCCTCACTTTCCATCCAGTCTGTGCCTCGTTTTTTTTTTTTTTTTTGAGCTTCAAGGGGGGGGAAATGTAATTGCTGTAGACAGGGTAAAGATGGTAGTTGCTATTCCCAGTCCTTTACAGAGAGTAGGTGCTTTCAAGAACTTGGAAACAAACATTGCACTAAAATTACTGCTGGTTACTGGCAGAATTGCTTGTAAACGTCTGTACTGGAGGCTGGAAATAGAATTTAGGGGTTTGCAGAACGTGTTCCTCGGGCTTGTTGTTCACAGATGTAGCTTTGTTCTTAGGGCACTCGGCTGCCAAGAATTTCCTAAGCAACTACTGATTATGCAGGCTGCAAATTTGGGGGGTTCTGCTTGTAATTTCTCCAAGAATTGAATGTTTTATAAATGCTGATCCTTTGGCAGTGAGGTGTGGTGGAGGTCACCCCAAATTGGCATTGTTAGCTCGTTTTCTACTGCTCCTCCACCTTGAATTTAATCCTAATTGACTCTTTGTAAGATTGTACTGTTAGTTCCTATAAAAGGTGAAAAATATGATGTTAGTTTGGAACTGGATTTGGAAGTTTGGGGTCAAATCACTGTTTTTGTGGAATATTGTCTGTTTTCAATTTATTGTTGGACTCCACATATCAAGCACATTTATCTAAGTACTTTTTTGTATCTGACTTCTTAATACATTTAGTTGATCTCTGCCCTGCCAACAAGAGAACACAAAGTACTCCTGAAAAATCTCAATTTGCAATCTGAGATAGTTAAAACTAATGTAGCAGCCTAGTTGTTATCACCAACAGCCATCTCAGATATTTAAAGTTTTTTGTTCCAGTTTTTACCCTGAATTTAAAGTTTGCTGTTAACTGTCTAAAGAAAAAAAAATTAAAATTAATCAGCAGTTTTTGCAAGTTAATGCAGTGTTGATTTCAAATCAGACACCTCCAGGAGGAGAATGCTTTATTCCTCCTACACTTATTTATTCTTCTTGGATGTCTTCGTGTGTTTTTACATTCAAGGCAGAGATATTTAGACAATAAGACAGCTACATGCATTGTTTAATTTCCCTTTTCCCAGTGTTTATTACACCTGAGCTGTTTCTCAAGCCAGGTTTGGTACCAGAGCCCTGATTCAGGTGAGAGATGCCCACACTTAGGCACGACAGGCTTTTCCTTTTTTGCTTTTCCTTTATTTTATTTCTTGTTGCACATTTAACTTTCACCCTCAGAAGCTGTTTCTGATTTAAGATCCAGCCCACGAGGAGGTTTAGGCTGGGCCAGGTGAGGAGCAGTGTGGAAAAGCTCAGCTCAGGTGCCAAGGGAAGGTGCCCACCCTGAGCTGGGCTGCACACAAGCTGCTGCAGAACCATCTGGAGTCAGCAGTGAAATGTTAAAGATTCAGCAGAGGAAACAATCCTGGCTATTGAAAATCAGATTACTGCTGTGGTGTGTGTGCAGTGGCAGGGCAGCCCTGCCCCAGATGGACACTATTAAAGGCAGTAATCAAACACCAACATGTGCTCAGGCTGAAGGAGCTCACTGCTGAGCAGGGGAGCTCTTGGATTTATTTTTATATCAGGAAGGTGAGCAAGATTTGAAGCTTTTCTAGGCTGCTCCAATGCTGGTTACCTGGAATTCCGTGTGGTTCTCACAAATTCCAGTCTAAGAAATGCAAAATACAGTTGTTGGGGTTTGTTTTTTTTTTTTTCATGAAAAATCTGATGCGTGAACCTGGGCTCACACAATGTCCTGTCACTCCTCCAGGCAGGTTTCAGTGTGTGGCAGGATAATTTAGATGTCAAAAAGTGCCTTGCTTTTACTGCCATTAAACGGGTGTACACCAGAACTCCCCAAACTGAACCCAGCAGAATCACAGAGTGCAGAACAGAAGCAGGGCAGCAAATCTCTCCCAGGACGATAAAATACTGCAGATGCTTCCTGAATTACTTGGGACATGACAATCCTGGGCAGAGCAGGGAGAAGGGGCCAGTCCCAGGTGGGAGTGAGAATTCCCAATCCCAGGCAGGCTGGGCAGGGCAGGGCAGCTCCTCCTGTCCCTGCTGGCACAAGCCCAGGCAATATTGTCACTTCCCAGCTCTTCCTCAGCAGCTGAATCCCATCCCCTGCAGCTCCCCCTGCTCCTTTGTCTTGGGAGTGTTTGGGCTCCATCCTGGCCACGAACTCTGAAAAACACCGCTGCTGTTATGACACCATTGGGAAATTATTCCCCCAGAACTGTAGGTATTTTTAAGCCCCAGTTTATCAAAGTTTGCTGCTTTTATTTTATTTTTTTTTAATTTATTTTTTTTTACCATAGCCCTGCAGTTAATCTGTAATGTTAGTTTGGCTGAAGTTTTATGGAGGCAGTTGAGAGCATCCTGTGGATTACTGAGCTCAGTACAATCTCAGTGCCCTACAATTCCGTTTGACACAGAGCTTCATCCTGAAAACTCAATCTCAGCAATAAAATCATAGATGCTGCTTTTCTAACAGGGCAGGAATGAGTTGTTCTATGCAGAAATGCCTGCCTGAAACAGATTTTCCATGAAGTGTGGTGTCAGTGTGTGCACACACTCACCATCCCAGCATTCCTGGGACCTCAGGGATTAATTTCCCATAAGCATAGATGATATAATTTCTTCCAGGACCACATTCGTGTGGTAATGTCATTGTTACACAACTCAGCTTTAAAATAACGACACGAAGTGCAAAATAATCAAAATTATTTCTTCTTCCTTGCTTCCACCACTATTTTTTCCGATGAGAAATGGAAAAGGTGATTTTTTTTTTTAATATGTAAAAAACCAGAGTGATATTCTGTCCTAACACAGACCTGACATCAAAAAGAGTTTTGTTATCTCCCCTTCCCCGCCCTCCACCAGTTTCACACCCCGCCTGGCCCTGCTCTCACACAGCAAAATGTTCTTTAATCTGTTCTTGTGTCCTGAGCTTTGCAGCAGCAGCCCCGCTGGCTGAGCTGAGTTTTCAGCCGTGCCCACGTTATTGAGTTTCCTCTGAATGTTGATTCCCATCCCTTGGCCCCGTTCTCAGCCCCAGCTCCCTCTCCAGTGCCAGTAGAGGGCACTTGCATTTAATTTCTTGCAAGGTTCAGGCTCTAAAACTAAAGCAGCAGTTGCACTTAGAGGTTTTTTGGGTTATTGTCCTGTCGTCCCATTCATAGAAACACGGAGGGAAAACCCAAACCCCAGGCAAGCCAATAATGCCAATTTAGGATCTGGATCCCAATTTAGGATCGGGATCCAAATTTAGGATCAGGATCCCAGTTTAGGATCAGGATCCCAGTTTAGGATCAGGATCCCAGTTTAGGATCAGGGTCCCAGTTTAGGATCAGGGTCCCAGTTTAGGATCGGTATCCCAGTTTAGGATCGGGATCCCAGTTTAGGATCAGGGTCCCAGTTTAGGATCGGGATCCCAGTTTAGGATCGTGATCCCAGTTTAGGAACAGGATCCCAGTTTAGGAACAGGATCCCAGTTTGGGATCGGTATCCCAGTTTAGGATCGGGATCCCGTGCAGAGCCCGGGGAGGAGCTGGGGGTGGCACTGCAGGGCTCCCCTCAGCCGTGCTGAATTCCAGCTCCTCTGTTTTTGAGGAGGATCTTTCTCCTCCTGGGGCAGGATAATGAGAGGCTGTCCCAGATGTTTCCAGAGCAGTTTCTGCACAGCTCTGGGTAAATAAACTTCTGCAGCCTCAGCAGAGCCAGGGCTTGTCCCAGCCCAGCACCCCCAAACTTCCCTGTCCATCCTCTGTTTGCTCTTTTGGGATATTTTGGTGTTTTCCAGGATTTACAGTTCAGGCTGGAGGTTGTGTCTGGGATTATCTGCTGGGGTTTCCTGTTCATCCTCCCCTCCCTGGTGAAGAATAAAGCAAAGCCCCTGGGTCGTTTAATCCCAATACCTGGCCCAGAGAGCTCCTGTTTGGCACCCATGGGGCCTCACTGGGGTTTCCTTTGGTGCCTTTGTTGGGATCCCTCTGGTTAAAAGCTGATGTGGGGCAAACAAAAGCCAGGGGGTGATGGTAAAGGGGAAATGAGAGACGGATCCTTGCAAAAACTGATGTGCTTAGGGCAGAAAAAAAAATAATGCAACTAAAACTGAAAATGTAACTCTGCACAGTGTGAGGAGAATGATAAGCAAGCACCACAGAAGTGGTTTATAATTAAAAAGAGAGAGGATAAATGGGAATAAATGCCTGATGTATATAACAAGATGTATTCCCTGCTCCATTCTCCCTTTGTCTTTCAAATGCAGAAGAAACAAAAAGGTCAGGAGAGATCTGGTCGATACCATAACAGGGAAGTGACTTTTTGTGCTGCTGTGAGTGTGGTATTGTTCTTCTCTTGCTGTCCCGCTCAGAGTCAGAATGAAATTAAAACAGCGCTGTGATGAGAGGGACAAGGCTGTGGTGGGGAGGAAACTGTGCTTACCTGAGAGCCTCAGCACAAGGCTTTGAAGAAAAACTGCTGCTGGTTCTCAGCAGAAGCTCCCCAGGAAGCAGCTCCTGCCTGAGCCCTGCAATCTCTCAGTTTTTTAAGATTCCCTCCAGCACTGCCAGGAAAGCTGGAACCCCTGGAAATGCCTGAAAGGTGTTTCATGCAAAACAGAAATTGTGTGGATGGCTGACAATGGTACACGGTGAAGCAAAGATAACTGTTTGTGATTTAAATGTGATTTACAGGCCATAAATGTATTTATTTCCACTTGGATAGCCAGGTGTGTGCTTTCAGCTCAGGTAGCAGTCAGGGAACTGCAGGGCTGCCGTGGGAGATCCATAATGGCCTGATTATGGATATAATTAATTAGGTTTTGGTGCAATCATAGGTGAGTGAAGCAGGAGTGCAGCCACAGCCATCACCATCAGCTGAGTTATTGATGTGGGGTCACTGGGATAACTGGGAGCCTGGAGTTATTGATGTGGGAATACTGGGATAACTGGGATCCTTGAGTTATTAATGAGAGATACACTGGGGTAACTGGGAGCCTTGAGTTATTAATGTGGGAATACTGGGATAACTGGGATCCTTTAGCTATTGATGTGGGGTCACTGGGATAACTGGGAGCCTGGAGTTATTAATGGGGGTGCACTAGGATAACTGGGATCCTTGAACTATTGATGTGGGGTCACTGGGATAACTGGGAGCCTGGAGTTATTAATGGGGGAATAGTGGGATACCTGGGATCCTTGGGTTATTGATGTGGGGTCACTGGGATAACTGGGAGCCTGGAGTTATTAATGGGGGAATAGTGGGATACCTGGGATCCTTGGGTTATTGATGTGGGGTCACTGGGATAACTGGGAGCCTTGAGCTATTGATGTGGATACACTGGGGTAACTGGGATCCTGGAGTTGTTAATGGGGGTGCACTGAGATAACTGGGATCCTTGAGTTATTAATGAGAGATACACTGGGGTAACTGGGAGCCTTGAGTTATTAATGGGGATACACTGGATTAACTGGGATCCTTGAGTTGTTAATGTGGGGAGCACTGGGATAACTGGGATTCTTGAATTATTAATGACAGATACACTGGGATCCTTAACTTGTTGTGTGTACCTTCAGCAGAATAACTCACATGGAATCAGTGGCTTTTAATAAGAAGTTTTCTTCTCCTTCAGGCTGCACTGGACCAAAGTCTTCATAGCCCTGCCCTAAACTGCAGCTGATAAATGATTTTCCAGCATTATTTCCAGTGCAAACTCACCTGGGTTTGAGAAGCACACTCTGCATTAGCAGTGATGTGCTTCCAGCATGAAGCAGAACTTCTCATCTCCCACATTTGCCATAAATTGGAGAAGGAATTTCTTGCTAAAGTATCTTTTGCCCAGCAGTTCACACATCAGGGTTGGAGTTTGAGGCTGTGGTTTGGAGGATCTCTGAGATTTCCTGAGCCTGGAAATGGTGAAACACTTCTAAACCTGACTAATTTATATTTTAGTTTATTAATGGAAAATGTGTATTTGGAACTGTCCCTTTAGAGGAGAGGGATGTTCCTGCTCCACTGCTGCCTGGAGCTCCTGGTACCACTGTCAGCATTCTGGTTCAGGCAGGGATCCAGATCAAATTTTGTGTAAATGAGGCAAATCTGCAGGTTCTTTACTGGTTCTGACAGACACATCACTGCTCTGAGATTTCTCTGGTGCTGAGAGGCTCAAAACTTTGTTCTTCTTCACTTAAAATCTCACTCAGTGCTGTCTCACTTTACCATTTAATATTTAAATCAGTTGAACTTAGGCACTAGGTAGTTCAGATGAAAAATAATATTTTATGGAATAAGACAAAATAAAACACTTAGAATTGATTGCAGCCATCATGAATAATCTAACCCTTTTTCCATTTAAAATCACCTGACTCAAATTGATTTATTCTCAATTATTTGTCAAATAATTTCTGCAAACAAGCCCTGTGATTTTTCTGTAGATGGCCCAGCAGCAGCTTCACAATGTTCAGTTTTTTGTCACATGATCAGCCACGAGTCACATTCTGTTATTTCTGTTTCCTGTTTGATGACAGAAATAAGAGATTTGCAGGTCTGGCATATTATCTGATCTATTATGCAAATAAACCCCAGCTCCTGAGAACTGACCCAAGAGCACTTTCTCTGCTGCCTGTGCCACCCAAAACGAGTTTGGCTTCAGGAGCTCCTGCTGGAGCTGCTCTTCCTCAGGGTCCTGGAGAACAGCAGGGCACAATTCTTTCCTCTTTGCTTTAAAGCTCCATCTGAGCAGTTGTTGATTTGATTTAACAAAACAAATTGTTCATTTCATGTATCCTGGGCCAGTTTATTTTGTCTCCCTGTGTAAAAGCAGTTTGAGGATTCCATGGGAAGCAGCTCCACGTACGTTTGGGGGTGTTTTGCCACTAAATTCACACACCAGTGTGGGATCATGGAATGGGTTGGGTGGGAAGGGACCTTAAAGATCTCCTCATCCCACCTCTGAACCTGTGACATTATTTATATGTGAAAATCAACTCCTAGAAAAGATTTATTTAATAAATTTATTTAATAAATTAAAAAATTCTGCCAGAATAACTCCTCTTTTGGAGTGAGGAGTTTTGCTGTGAGGTGGCAGCAGCAGAGCCTGCAGTGGATTTCACAGGGCTTGGATCATTTCTGCATTTCGGGATCAAAGCTGTGCTGGGATAAGATCTTTATGGCAAAGCTGGGCCCGTGATGTGTTTGGTGTTGTTTTCTTTATTCTCTCCCTCTTTGGAGTGAGTTGGTTGCACTTTGAGAGCAGAAGGATCTGTCAGCATCTCCCTCATCTCCTGCTGGAGAGACTTTGGGGAACTTTTGGGGGCTGTGTTGTTGCCCAGCCTTATTTCATCTTGTGCCAGTCTCTAAAGCTTACACACATCAAATATTTTAGGTTGTTGTCATATCCTCCCTTAGTCATAATCTGATCAAATCACACCCATTCAACCTTTTCCTTGTTGTCTTCTTTTTGCTTTTAAATAGCTTAATTTACTTAATTTACTTTCTATTCCCTGAATTAGCAATAGAGCTCTATGAACAGACGGGTATTAAGAGGGGGGAAGGAGAAATTTAAAAAATCAAATTGAATTAATATTAAAAGTATTTTTAATTGAAAGTATTAAGACCGGGGCTTTCTAATTCTGTCTAAAGACTGCAACAGTTGTGCAAATTAATATGGCTTTGGGAGAGGAGCTGGGGCCGGTGCTGGGATGGGTTTGGGATGCTGCCCTGCATCCCCTCCCAGGCTCCGGCTGCAGGGCCGGCCTCTCCTGGCACTGGGAATTCTTTAGCAGCTGATGGCTCCAGAAATAGCCGGGAATAGGAAATTCCTGCTGCAAGGAAGAAGAGAAACGCTCCGGAGCCTCGGGATGAGGGAGATGGAGCTGCGGTGGCTGCGGTGATTTGGGGTCGCTGCTGGGAAGTGATGCTCCCCATCACATATAAAAAAAAAAACAAAACAAAAACAAAACAAACAAACAAACAAAACCCCTGATTCATCCTTTCTCCCACAAAATCTCCCCGCTTTCCCGTCTCTTTTTCAAACATCTT
>VZTT01067946.1:30244-43802 GCA_013400855.1 Buphagus erythrorhynchus
AAAAAAAAAAAAGAAAAGTTGTCTGGCTGGTTTTGTTGTTTCAGCTGTGCTGAAAGGGGAAGCAAACAAAGCTTCAGCATTTCAATTAACTTTCAACTCTGATGATATTTTCAAGTCAATATTTATCAGTGTTGCTGCCCCTCCCCCAGTAGCTCAGCTTCAGCATTTTGTATTTAACAAATTCTTTGCTGCTATCAGAGGTAAGTATTCCTCTCAAGGAGGAAAATGTGTCACTCCATCCTTCCCTAGCTCTGGATTTCTGGAATTCGTCCAGCAGGGGAGGTCTCACATCTCTTTTTCAGCCCTCCAGCAGATGAAGGAGTTGTGGTATCAGAGCTCCCCGATCTCAATACAACCTGCAGAAAATGTAGGTTATTTTTCTGCCCTCAGGAAGTGGCTGCCAGGGTTCTGAGCTTTTTCTGCTCCAATGGCAGCAACAAACACCAAAGGATGTCAGCTCCAGCTCCCATCTCTCTATTCCACACTGGCCTTAGGAATAAACTTTTGCTTTGCTCTTTCCAGCTGATTTTAGCAGAAATCCACCCCAATGCATCTCAGTGTTTTCAATATTTTCAAAAAGATCTCCCAATTAATAATAATCCCAAATGCAGCACTCAGAGCTGGGGGGTTTATTGAGACCTGGCCACTTCAAAGCAGCAGCAGCCCCGAGATTATCCAGTTGCAGCTCCTGGCAGCAGCTGTTAAATCTTAAATTGCTGAAACATTATCTGCCCTGCAGGATGGTGGAGCCTGGCAAAATCCTGTGTAAATGGACAGGGACACACTGGAAACTTGCATCCTTTCATACTTCAGGAAAACTAAAAGTTAATTCAAGGGGGGAAAGGCTTTAGGAAAGTGGTGATCAGCAGACAGCGTGGAGACAGCTTATCTCTTTGATCAGAAGATACTGGTTTTAAATCACAGGTAAACAGGCTTTTGAAGTATTGCAGACTATTTAATCTCTAGCCACCAACATAAATTATTTTTTTTTACCCGTTTCAATCAGGAAAAGTGGCTATTTCAGCTTTCCAGGGAAAGTGTCTTCAGCAAGGTGACCTGGTTGTGCTGCAGGGTGAGTGTTTCACCACATCCTCAGGCAGTAAAAACTGGTGAATAACTCCAAAAATACTCCTGTAGAGAAGCCCTTCTATAGATGTGCCTGCAAGAGCTAGGAGTGCCTTTATGGGTATTTATTCAGCCCAGTTATTCAGTTGCTATGACTAAAAACACGTGCTCGTATTTCTGTGTTTCCCTACACCAGTTTAAAATCTGCATTTCTCACGGTGAAAAACCAGCCTTGCAGAATAAGGGGTCGATGTGTGATCTTTCCTGTCTCTTGGAGCAAATTTGCCTCTCGATATCCCTTCCTGAGCATTCTTTTTGAGAGTGTGATTGTTTAAATCAGGGAGCAATCCTGGAAGGATTAAAGTTTGAACTGGCCTTTGATTTGCATGCAGATAGCACCATTGAAACCTCTCTTTCTTACAGTTTTTTTTTTGGTTTTTTTTTTTTGTTTCCTGCTCTAAATCTGTGTCTATCGAAGTTCTGACAGCTCAGGGGAGGTGAAGTTGATTTATTGGGGGCTTTGGGCTGTTATAAATGCAGTTCTCTCATTCAGTCACTCAGCCTTGAGGTCAGATTGGATGGGCAGCATCACAATTTGTCTGTAGTGATGAACTTTCATTATCTTAATATCCCAAGCAAGGTACCTGCTAGCAACAAAACCACTTCCTTCGTATCTCTGGGTAGAAAAAACAACCCTGGGTCTGGGTATTATTATCTGCCAGAGCTTTAAATCTGCACTTCCTGAAGAAAAAGGAGCAGAAAATGAGCTCGGTGCTCAGCTGGGCAAGGGGCTGAGTATTTGACAGGTTAATCTCCCATTCTATTTGGTAAAACTCCCAAAAGTTAAATAATTCCATTCCTTTTGTGTGGGTTTAGTGGGAAAAACTTCAGCAAAAAGGTGGAGGGAAAGAGCAAAAAGTAAATACAAGAAACTGTCAGGCAGCAGCTTGAGCTGGGAGGTTGCTGTGATGTGAGAGGAGTTCTGTGGGGTAGAGGTTCAGTTCTGACACGTGTGTAATCATTGCAAAACTTCTTTTTCTCGCAGTGAATTGAAATAATTTCATCCAAACCTTCTAAATTCAAAAGCAGGCAAAAGGTATTTTTGCCTCAGGACATTTTTGCACCCCTAAAAACGCTCTTTGATTAGTTTAAGGACATTTTATGACTTAGATGCTGAGGCAAGAGGAGGAACAATGGCCATTCTTTTGGCTCTGTGTTAAGATCTTCGTGGTTCTGTTTTGACTACAGCAATTAAATACGGCAGTGCTCAGACTGAAAATGTTATTTAGGATAAGAACTGGGGAGAAAGTGAGAGATTTTTGAAGGTTAACCATAAAAGCTCTATCTAAAGGCACAACACAGCAAAATTCTTCCACCCAGGCTGTTTGGAATTTCTGATTCCCTGCTCAGCTCTGCAAGGACAGAGCAGCAGAAGGTGAATTTGGGGGTAAAAAGCAAGAGCTGAGAACTTTGCCCTGTAGCTTCAGGTGTATCTCAGAACAGAAACAGTCACAGAGCTGTCAGTGCAGCAGAGTTGGTTTTTTTTTTTTCTGCCCACAGATGTGGTGTGCACTGTCAAGTCATCTGTAAAGCAATTAAAAGCTTTTTGTTCCAGCTCAGAGCAAGGAAGTTTCTCCATGTATTTTTAATGTGGGAACAGATCCATTACACCCCTGATGTGGACAGGCACTAACATTCACTGGCATCTCAATATTGATTAAATATCAAAGCACTGATTATTTGTGACTGATCTCACTCGAGGAGCACAAAATATTTTGGTGAGACAGCTCCAATGAGTGACATTTTAATGGATAAAAATGCCAGCACAGCGTGCCTGCCATGAGATGTAACACACACATCTCCCAAGCATTTAAATCGAAATCATAAACACCACCCTGCTTGAGCTGCATTGTTCCTTTTTTTATTTTTTTTTTTCTGAGCTGTACAAACACAGAAGTAAAAACAGCTTGGTAAACACGTGCCTGTGCTTCTGCAAACGCCTCAGCTCGGGGGGTGTGGAAATACTTGCATTTTATTCTTTATACTTGCATTTTATTCACTTTTATTTACAAAGCACGCGTGGATTCCATGGAGCAGTGGTGCAGCTGGAGGAGCTGGGGTTTTAAACGTGCTCAGTTGGGGGAAAAGAGTGGAAATCTTCAAACGGGGTCGTGGGTGGCTCTGAAAGGAGAGTAAATGTCTTGCAAGGTTTCATTGTGCAGTCACTCATCTCTTTCCCGGGGTGTTTTGGATTATTTTGACTAGATTAGCTGCACAATGTCATGAAAAGCACCTGGCCAAGTGTTGCTTTCCTGCTTTTCCCTCCTCCTCCCCAGTGTGCCCAGCCCTGGGAAGAAGCAAGGGGGCATGGCAGAGCTTCATTAGGCTGCTGCAATTAAACTCTTCCAACACTTCTGGACAAAAAATTAAAAAGTTTTAAAGCAGGATCTTTATTACTGGGCCCATTCCACACTGGAGGTTTCACTTTATTCTTCTAGGAGGTGCTCAGTGTCTCTCCTTGTAATATTTCAGTGTTTCAAGGGTATGGAAAAATAGGGAATTTCTAAATATCCTGCTCAGGGCCTGTCTGCACCTTGTACTGCAGGCTGTAAAGATTCCACTCAGCTTCCTGCAGTGCCAAGGTCAGAGCACCTGAGGGAAATGGGTCCCAGGATGGATCCCAGAGTGGATCCCAGGATTGATCCCAGAATGGATCCCAGGATTGATCCCAGAGTGGATCCCAGGATGGATGACAGGATGAATACCAGAATGGGTCCCAGAATTGACTCCAGAATGGAACCCAGAATGAATTCCAGGATGGATCACAGAATGGATCCCAGGATTGATCCCAGAGTGGAGCCCAGAGTGGATGCCACGATGAATCCCAGAATTAATCCCAGAATGGGTCCCAGAATTGACTTCAGAATTGATCCCAGAATGGATCCCAGGAATGAATCCCAGAATGGGTCCTAGAATTGACCCCAGAGTGGATCCCATAATGAATCCCTCAATTAATCCCAGAATGGGTCCTAGAATTGACCCCAGAGTGGATCCCATAATGAATCCCTCAATTAATCCCAGAATGGGTCCTAGAATTGACCCCAGAGTGGATCCCATAATGAATCCCAGAATGGATCCCAGAATGGTTTGGGATGGGAAGGACCTCCAAGCCCACCCAGCCCCACCCCATGCAGGACACGTGTCACTATCCCACCTTGTTCAGTGCTCAGAAGGGGAAGTGCCAAACACCTCTTGCAGACAGTGACAGATGTTTATTGTGTTTTTTTTTTTTTATTATAAACTCTACTTGCCAATAACAAGAAGATTATATGAAGAACTGTCCCTGAAGCCACTTGTTAGCTGAGTAATTTCAAATCAAATCATTGTTTTTCTCATTAAACGAGGTTTTCACTGGGGTCTAAAGCTCAAACTGTTCCAGAGCTGGGAGAGAAGGGGCAGAGTTTCTCCTCCTTGCTAAAACCAGCTCAGCCTCAATGTTCAGGGAAGGAGCACAACGCTGCAGGAGCAGCTCACTGTGCACTGCAGGAGGAACTGCATTAGTGCACACAGTCCTTTGGGTCTCATTGTATAAAAAAGGAAATAAACCCAAAATTGAGTTGTGAACAGCTGAGCACATGGAGAATTTGATAAACTTTGATAGATACAGGTGGATGTTTGTCCCTGCATGAAATCCAGGTGTGGCTGTCCTTAAATAGCAGTGACAGAGACCCTGGCCATCCTCCCCTGTGGCTCCAGAGCCCCCAGGAAGGAGGGAGCTGCTGCTGCTTTTGGGCTGGCTTAGATCCTCCCTGTGCCCCAGGTTTTAATCTCTGAACACAGGAAAAACCGTAAATTTCGAGTCAGGAACCACTGATTGTAATTGGTGTTTACTGGTTAATTGGGGATAACAAATATATTCTGAGTAATTCAGATTTTTTTGTGATGAACCGGAGCAGGTAGGAAGGTAAACCATGTGCCTGGAATTGTTCAGCTCTGATAATTTCCATTGTGTCTATAAAATAGAAATGTCATCCTCTGTGATTAAGACATAATTTATTTTAAGCAATCAGTCATCTGTAACTAAAACAAGTAACAACAAAACAAACCCCAAAACCCCCAAATTTTTGTTGTAATTCTAGTTGGTTACTGTTGTTAATGATGGAATATTACCCATTTTACTGAAGAAAATGAAATTATTTTTAATGGAGAAGAGCACAGAAGACCCAAAAAGGAACAGTTTCAGCTCTGATCTCTAATCCTGCTCTTTGCTGCTTCGTCTTCTATCACCGAAATTTGAATTAATACCATGAAAAGCCAAATTAAATATGTTTTGTAGGTTATCTGAGCGATTCCTTTCTTCCAGGGGGTGCAATCTCTGTGTTTGGTCACTGCTGGCCCTGCCCATCTCCCTCTCCCTGCAGGACCAGACACTTTCTATCTGCACTGCTGTCTCTGAGTTTCAAAGCTGCAGCTCAACGATAATTTTACAACTCTGGCACTTTCAGACTTGCTCAAGCAAATAGCACAATCTTTAAATCCAGCTGAATTCAACACTTGTATTTATTAACAAAGTGGCACCCAGCCAGAATTCCCAACACAGAACCTGTTTGGTCATAATGCTGCCTTTGTGAGGATATATCTGAATTTCTGGAATTCAGACCCACTAATTTGCTCAATGAACCAGAAAGCATTTCTATTTCGTGGCAGGAGGAATTAGGAAAAATTACCAGCCTTGCTTTTTTTTTTTCCCCCGCCGAGTTCTGTCATAAAATTATTTTTGAACTTTATTCTTCTGAGTATTGTGGTGTTCCTGTACATTCCAGTCATCTCAGGATGACTACGCGAGGTGAAGGAGGAAACAAAAAAAAAACCAAACCAGTACTGAAACAGCAGCAAATATTGTAATTTCCTAGTTTCCTTTTCCTAGAAATAACCTCAGAAATGCTTCCTAAGTAAAGATGGAGGAGATTTGTTCAGGAGATTTATACAGTGTAACTGAAAATACTCTGAAAAGATCAGCAAAAGCTGTAATTTTAGAATTAGAAAGAATAATTTTCTGAAAGTGGCAAAAGGAGGGTTGTTGAGCTTTACTTTGTGTCTCTTTTGAGAAGCAGGCACTTCTAAAAAGCATTTTGTCTTTAATTGTTTCTTTTTTTGTGTTTTGTTTTGTTTTGTTTTTATTTTCTTTTGAACAGCAATAGGGATTTTATCCTCTCCAAAGAAGTGTGAAAACTTTTCCTGTAATTTCTTGCATCACTCGAAGAAGCAGGAAAGTCTGGACAGTGCCAGAATGTCCCACCATTAACACGTAAGTTGATGACTTATTTTTTTTTTTAATGTGTAACAAAAAAGCACAATTTGTTGTTTGTTGCTAAGGGGAAAATCCCTTTTTGACTTGAATTTTTTGTGATTGCGACACTGTTATTTCACTAAGGCTGAGCCTATCAGTGCTTGTGTTTAGGAGTTGCATTTGTAAATAAAATTAAAGGATCCCTTGATATAAATATAAATATTTACATGAATATAAAATTTTGATAAATAGCCCGTGTATCTTTCATGTATCCATGAAAATTCAGGAAAAATAACATCTGTTCTTGAGGTTTGCTGATAGATTGAGAGGTGCTTAGAAGAGATCAGGGACCTGGTAACCCAAATGACTCAGGCTGAGTGGAGGAGATGTTTTGCTGATGCACTGAGAAGAATTCCCCACACATTTGGTATCTGGATTTTCTGTCCAAGTCATTTACCTGGATTGTGAAAGATTTGGGATATCTCAGGCTGTGCTCAGCCAAGCTCAGGGTTTCTAGGGGCTGTCACAGCAGAAGTTGTGCACTGAGCTGGGAGTTCCTGACACAAGCCCACATGTCCTGGTGATGGCCAAGCCTTTTCCAAGAGGTGCTCCCAGGAAATCCTGTATCCTGCTGTCTTCTCCCCCCTGGAGATGTGCTGAGCACACACTCATTTCCATCTGAATGTAGCAGCAAATGCTGGCAGACACCAGTGCTATGTCTTATTTTTACTTTTTCTTCCACTTCCTCTTTTGATTTCCTCCTTGGGCTGACTTGCCCTGATCCTGTTTTGTTCCTGTGCATTTCACATCCTCCCAAATGTAAATGAAAAGCCAAAGATTGCAGGTGAGGAGCTGGTTCTGGAGCAGTGCCAGAAGTGCTGGAAGATCAGCTCTTCAGTTTTCTGCTTAAATTGATGGTCATAAACCAGGAAAACCTTATTTGAGGGGCTGCCCCAAGCCAGCAGTCCCTGCCCTCCTGTCCTTGTCATCCTCTCATCTTCTCTGATCTTCATCTCATCTCATCTCATCTCATCTCATCTCATCTCATCTCATCTCATCTCATATCTTTATCTTCATCTTCTGCCTGCACATTTGAGTGCTCCAGACACTGTGATGACCACAAAGAACCAGAGCAGATCCTTCACTTCAGATTTGAGTAGCAGACAAAGACCTTCAGGGTATTTTGCTTTATTTTTGTTTTCCTCATCTCTGTTCCTGTGTCACTTCACCTCTCCATGTGTTGGTTCTGCCTCATTTGGGCATCACTTTCCAGTGCTGATCCATCCCTGCCCGTGTCCCTCGTGCCCAGGGGAGGGACCTTTGTCACCCAGGTGTGGCACATCTGGTGTTGTGGCTTCTCTGAGCAGCCCAGGCAGTGTTGGCAGTGTACACCCCCTGTAGCAGGGAGCTCTGTGAGGGACAATTGTCCCTCAGCCTGTCACCACAGCACCTGTATTTACAGTTCTGCTCTGCTGTGCCCAGGTGACTGCTCCACTTCAGAGGGACACACAGTGGCTAATAATGGAATAATGGATTCATGGAATCATTATTTTCTGACTCTTCAGCACAGGTGCCATAAAGCTGGTTTAACACTGGTGCCCTGCTCCCCCTTATTTCCATTTTAATAACAAAATAAGGAGAGGGCTGCCCTAAAGATCTGGTAGCTGGATGTGGAGCAGAGCAGAAATGTGGATGAAAGGCAGGATGAGGGATGCCCAAAGAAGAGGGAGGAGCAAGGAGATGTTGTCCTATTTAACTGGCAACAGGATCTGAAGGAAATCATTGGTTTTTCCTGCCCCTCAAACTCATCCCTGACTACTGGCCATTTCATGGAGCCTGAGTGTCAGAGAAAATGGTTTGGGTTTGGCTGGTTCANAAGGAAATCATTGGTTTTTCCTGCCCCTCAAACTCATCCCTGACAATTGGCCATTTCCTGGAGCCTGAATGGTTTGGGTTTGGCTGGTTCAGCTCCCTGAACAGATTCCTGATGGCTGGAGGTGCTGGCACAGGGGGTGGGAGCAGAGGGGTGATCCCCTGGGCTGGTCCAGCTGTAACTGGATTCAGTGCTTGCTAATTTTTGGAGTTTCATATGAGAGGCCCTCCCTGGAAAACTAAATTTGTATTGTTGGGTTGTTTGGCACAGCTCCAGCTGTGCTGATTGTCTTTTATTGGGCACTAGAGATTTGAGCTGCACTTGATTAGAGCATCAGTTTGATCAGTTTGATTTCTTTGCCTGATGCTTCCAGGTCTCACATGTTTTACTCTGCCAGCTCAGCCAGCAGCAGCAGGACACCGAGTGGCTGCATTTGTTCTTCCTGAGCAGCAATTTTCAAAGCAAAACCTTTAAAGAGCAACCTTGTCTTGCCTAACCTCATTTCGTGTCTCTGTCCTTCTAAAGGACAGACCAAAATCTGTATCTCAGTGTGGAAGGAGGAGGCAAAGTAAACAATCAGAGTGGGACTCTCAGCCTTGGGTTTGAAGTCCAGCCAGGCATGAAGGTGCTAAAGGAGAGCCCTGTCCTGCCTGGTCGTGGCCAGGGGTCCCTGGGAGGCCTTCAGGGGTCTGTCCTTAGGGATTCCACGGTCAATAATATGATTTAAAGCAGCACTTAACCCATCTAAACAGTTATTAATGCAACACTACAAGGAGCAGTTGTTGGCTCCTACCATGGCCATAGAGCAGAGGTCAGAAGTAGGAGAGAGTCAAGTTTCTGGTTTTGATTTCATATGAAAATGTTTTTATTATGGCTTCATTTCATGCCCAGGGATCCACAGTTGAATCACACATCATTCAGCCTCTTAATTTCCTGTAATAAAAATATAAGTGCTCAGATAAAGAAGTTCAAAGACCTTCACTTGAAAATCATGGGGTTCAGAGAGAGAAAAATCTTCTCTTCTTGCAGCCCTTAAGCAGGTGTGCTCTGTCAGCCTGTGTGTGCTTGGTGTCCTCCTTTGTCACCACCCTCCCAGCAGGGGCTCTGAAGGTTGTGCTGTAATGGAGTCACTGGTTTGCCAGATTCCACGTGCTGGGCTGGCTGGGGAGGGGAGCTGCCTGCAGTGCCAGGGATTGGGATGGGACTGGGATTGGGACTGGGACTGGGATGGGATTGGGATGGAATTGGGATTGGGATTGGGAGTGGGATTGGGATTGGGATGGGACTGGGACTGGGACTGGGATTGGGTTGGGATTGGGATGGGAGTGGGATTGGGATTGGGATGGGACTGGGACTGGGACTGGGATTGGGTTGGGATTGGGATGGGAGTGGGATTGGGATTGGGATGGGACTGGGACTGGGACTGGGATTGGGTTGGGATTGGGATGGGAGTGGGATTGGGATTGGGATGGGATTGGGATTGGGAACTGCCCCATCCAGCCATGCTGCAGCTCTGCAGCCTGGCTGGGAAAGCTCTCAGCCCTTCCTCAGCTGGGACATGGACTCTGGGCACTGCTCTGGGAATTGGGAGATTTATCCCAAACTGGAGCAGCGCCCAGCACTGAGGGATGCTCTGGGCAGCCTCTCTCTGTACCTGCTCACCTTCACTTCCTCCCCCAGAACTGCCAGGCTCCTCCCCAGGAGCCAGTCCTGGCTGAGTTCTGCAGGACCCAGAGATGAAGAGGATTTTGGAAGGCTCAGGCAGGGCTTTTCCCCTCTCAGGGCTGCTCTCCTGGCACTCAGGCATAAATTCCTGATTGCCCACAGCATCACAAAGGCACTGGAGCCTCTCCCCAGATCAGTCTCATCAAGGCCAGCCAGTCCTGGGGTTTGAGATGCAGAAATGAAGAACAAATCACCCAGCCTGTGTTTCTGCAGCATTTTCTGCTGTGTTAAATCCCACCAAGCAGGAGACAGAGCAGGAATAAAGGGAATAAAGCTGGGCTGCACAACCCTGCTTGATGTGCGGTCTCCTCTGATATCACAAACTTTTCCTATTAGGAAAAAGAAGCCAGAAGCCTTTGCCTACCAAAAAAGAATCTTTGATCTAAGTCTTTTATGTTGCTCTCCCCCCAGCCCCCCCTCACTCGGAGGAGCCATGCCAGCATTATAGAAATAGCATCTGCAAAACAATTTGCAAAGCTGGCGTTGAGTACATCTTGCTTTTCAAAAAGCAAATCTTTCACATCGTGTCATGTGGTGATTTTTGTGATGTTGCATTTTTTTTTTCGTGGCCTATGTGCAGAGGATGGATGTCAAAGACATCAACCCAACAAACAACTGTAAATATTTGCCTTGAGAAAGCATGTGGTATATCCTGTAATTCTTGGCTCGGCCTCTTAATCTGGAGGCAGCTTAATTAGTTGTTAGTGGACTAAAGCAAAGAAAATCTTTTAAAAAGAAATTAAATAAACAACATGGGGCCTGATTTTTATTGAGTGCTATAGTCCACAGTGGCTTTTGTAGAACCTAAGTGTGCTCATCACTCTGAGAACTGGGCCCTGAACTCACGCTTTGAAAGTTAAAATTTTAGCTGCATTCTTGGCACTACATAAAATCACCCAATTAAGGGATTTCAGAAACCACTGGCAATGCACAGTCCCTTAATTCTATATTTATTTTCCTGAATTTGTGGCCATAACTTCAGAAATACTGAATTTCCTTCAGCTGCTGTTGTTTTTTTGCTCCTAAGGAGGGGATCATGATTTGGAAGACAAAGGTGCTACAGAAATCAGTTCCCTTTTGTGAAAAACTCTGATTTTCGTTTTCATTCTAACAACATCTTTAAATATAACTAGTGATAGCAAATATGTTAACAATTCCATTGACATGTGGTTCCAAAGAAAAAGTCTTTTTAGTTTTTTTTTTCCAGTGAGCTCTTAAACGTGAAAAAATATGTGAGCATTATTGAAGGGCAGTTTAATGGGATCTGTGTTCAGCAGTCAGGATTTCAATATCTCCTTTAAAATGTTAGACTGTACAAGGGCTGTGCTAGAAAATAAAATATAAAATGGTGATGCTGTGATGTCAGCTGGAATACTGGGCTCAGTCCTATTTCAGCCAGAAATACTCCACAAATAAGGGTGGCTCAGAGATGAGTGGCATGTTTAAAACGGCTAAAAGGAATTTGTTTTTGTAGTGCAAGACGAATATTCCACGGGACTCATTATCACGAGATGTTCTGGAAGCCAGAGAGAAAAAGTGAGATTTGTATCAGAAATAGCCACGGGGCAAGAAAAGGAATTTCGGTTTGTCAAGGCACCCGGAGCAGATGGGGGTCAGGACAGAGCTGTGCTCTGGATGGGAGCTGCAGGAGATGCTGGAGATGCCAGGCTCTGAACTGGCCAGATTTGGGGAGAAATTTGTGTGCCCAGGTTCATCCAGATGGGCACCTCTGTGAAATAGGAATTTCTGCAACAACAGAATGAATTCAGCGCATCTTGAGCCATCAGCTTCCACTCAGCTGCCTCATTTCCCTCTGGAAGAGCGGGAGGATTGGCAGGGGACAGCTCTGGCTCTGCTTTTTATCCCAGGAGTTTGCTTTTTATCCCAGGAGTTTGTTTTCTATCCCAGGAGTTTGTTTTTTATCCCAGGAGTTTGCTTTTTATCCCAGGAGTTCGTTCTTTATCCCAGGAGTTTGTTCTTTATCCCAGGCGTTTGTTTTTTATCCCAGGAGTTTGTTCTTATCCCAGGAGTTTGCTTTTTATCCCAGGAGTTTGTTTTTTATCCCAGGAGTTTGTTCTTATCCCAGGAGTTTGTTCTTTATCCCAGGAGTTTGTTTTTATCCCAGGAGTTTGTTCTTTATCCCAGGAGTTCGTTCTTTATCCCAGGAGTTTGTTCTTTACCCCAGCCAAAAGGTGATTTACGGTGATCTTTACACAGACCCAGCCACTCCTGAGCGCATGGGGCTTGTGGTGGCTTTTTTGTTTCTTTTTTTGCAAACACACACCATCACATTAAACCCTAATTTAAGAATTTTCACCGCCGGTTTTGCCCGTGCTGTTAACAAACTGGAGATGCAAATATTGTTCCCGCAGCCTGACTCCTGAGGAGAGCGCTCCATTGATATGGAAATATCTCCTTTTCTCTCCTTTCCATGACCTAAGATCTGAACAGCCCCAGTATTAGATACAGTACTGGCAGGAAACAAAAGTCATAGATCATTCCTAGTTCGAAACTGAACTTTTTCCATAAATATTTTCTTGAGCTAAGAAATATTTTCACCCGTGGGAGTTTCTGGGCAATCATAAATAATGTTTTTTTTTTATGCAAAGAAATGTAAAATTTACAGCTGTCATGTGGTTATTTCTTTATTTCCATTCTTACAATTATTACATTCTTATCAATTCTTACCATTCTTACAATTGAATAGACATAATATAAATCAGGGCATAAATGTTAATTTTTGTTAGAAGTCCCATTAGTTTGAAGTGTTAATATGTGGGGGGGAAAAATAATTAGTCAAAAAATAGGGTGGTTACAACTGCGGAGAATTTGGGTGTTGTAATAAAGAAATAGGGTGGATATTTAGAAAACAGATCCCTGTGGAGCAGATCTGAGCAGAAATGTGGATTTTAGGAAAATATGCCCTGCCTGTGTGACAAAATATTCAGCTGGAATCTGGGAGAGCACCCTACTCAGAATAGAAAAAAACTGCACTTGGAACATACCAAATAAATTTAAAAAAATAGAAATACACTGCTCTACAGAGCTGGTAATGAGTCAGGAAGTCTTTATGCTGCTCTGTGACACTGGGGTTGAGAAAATCGCGTTTTCTGCGGTGTTTTTAGGGCAGTGATGCCTCCCTGCACACAAACTCTTCCCAAGCAAAGAGCCCAGCACCTTTTGAGGAACTGCTGCGGGCACAGCAGCTGACGTCGAATAAAAACGCTGAAATTCAGCAAAAAAATAAAAAAAATAAAAAAAATAACAAACAAAACCAAACCAAAACTCCCACTTTTGGTGCTCGCAGCTGAACGAATTGTAACATCGCTGGGAATGACGAAATTTCCCTTCCGTGGGCAGATGCAGGGGATGATAACAACGCTTCAGATTTTCCCAGCGAAAATAACCCAAAAAATGTTTCAGATAGTAGCAAGTATTTCCCAGTCAGAAATCCTGCCCGGGCTCTCGTAACAAATTATAAAGCGCCCATTCTGCAGTCGTTGACGCATACTCCAAACATTTTTACTGTAAATCGTGGCTCCGGGGGGTTTTGTGTGCGAGCGCTCCGAATGAGTCATTAGGATGCTGATGGAGGGGAAAAAAAA